>VZTL01018362.1:19985-40343 GCA_013400535.1 Scopus umbretta | reverse complement strand
CTGTGGTAGCAGAAAATCTCAGCAGTTATTTCAGATTACTTACCTGAGTCTGCAGCAAATATTAATTAATGCAGCTTGATCTTATTTCTGCCAATAATGGCACCATAAAAAAAGATGGGAAACATTAAGAACAGGGAAAATTAATGAAATTTGTTGAGTATCTTTCTCTTAAAAAGATAATAGTTACTCTTACAATGAAGAAATCAAAAGCACAACTACATAATACATAATGTCTGATTAGATAGTAGAAAAAGATCTTGTATTTCATTTGAACAGAGAAAGTTTAAATATTGGGGGGGGAATATACAGCTCCAGACACAGATAAATGGTAGACTTGGCTGTGTAGGAGTTTTTCTCAGGAGAATACTTCTGAAAAAGTAGAGATAAACATCTCTTGGGGATGATCAAGAGCAGTAACTTCCAACATTTTGCAATTTTTACAGGACTTCATCACCTGATAAAAGTGTGGACCCTTGTGGAGTGAATATACCTTGCTGATAAAACAGCTTGCTTGTCTTTGCTGCCTCTTGCAGGCCCCTAAAGAGTCTCTGGATTCTCAGGGGTCACAAGTATAGAAGCTGTTTAGACACAGTTGTAGCTAAATGTGGTATGGCCTCAGTGCAGGGGGGTGGGATTAGGGGAATGCTTTAAGCCTCTCCCATATATGTGTTTTTATAACTAAACTCTGTTGCATCTACTTAGCTGCACTAAATGCTGGAGGCAGCAGCAACAAAATCCTACCAAACTTGTGTGGTCCAAATCCTTGTTGCTATAGGAAATCCTGCAGGAAATGTTAAGGAGAGGGAAACTTCACACTGGAGCTTTGGAGACTTCTCACAGTTGGTTGTGTTGTAAACCGGGAGGAGACTCGGCAGGTGAAAAGTTCTCCCTTTCTGATACCTTTCAGGATGAAGTTTGTGGGAGGTCTCCAGAAGGCAAAAAGAGGATGGCAGAGGCTGCTTACATTGCTTTTATTTTCACATTTCACATGAAATGCTAAAGGGATAGGGTTTGCAGTGTAATGGCTGGCGCTTACCTACACCTTTGCGTTCCGCTTTGAAACATAAAGGTGACGTACAAAGGTAAACCCATAAACTTAGCAGATAGAGCTGCCTAAGAACTGGAAAAGTGTTGCTTAAAACCATCCCTTCTTTTGTCTGAAGATGCAATCAATATTTTTTAATGTCTGTAATAGTGACTTACTGGACCTCAAAAGCACTAGTCCAAAGAACCTATGGAAAAAAAAATCACTTTGCAGAGCATTTTCTGTGATTATTTAGTCAAAGTAGTGCTGTGGCTCTGATGTAAGCCCCCAAAGTTTAACAATTCAGAGCTGTTGTTCAGATCTACAAAAATTATGACTGGATTGACATTGTCATCCTTGCATAGCCTGCCAAGGACAGGTAATTCAGGCTTCCTTAGGAGAAACTAAGTAATCACAGCTAATCCTCAGCTTGTAAAGCATTTGGAAAAAAGTGTCTATACCTATCTTTTGTTCTCTCAATTTTTCTTAAATTTAATAAGTTTATTTTGGTAATATAGATAGTGTCATCTCTACAGGCCAAACTGGACATGTGACTCCAAGTTACTTTGTGGGCTTTAACCTAAGTTGTACTGGCTTGTATCAGGCTAAGATGGGTTCTAGTTACCTATGTCTCACAGCAAGGTTTACAATGCCTACTAGAACTATCATAAAAGATGTAGATTCCCAAATTTCATTAATTTGCTAGATAGTAAAGTACTTCAGGTGCAGTGTCAAATCATGCTAGTATCACCTGATCCTTTTCCACCAAGGTGAGTTGAAAGTTACTATTTATCTATTGCTCTAAATCTATGGAGGGTAGGGACAGGGGACCCAAAGAAAAACAAAACAAAACCAAAACACCACCATCACCTCAAAACAGCTAGGTATCTCAACTTTTAAGCCTAGCTCCCCTTAAGTCCTGGAGCATCTTTTGTGGCTGAAGCAGAGGGTTTCTCTTGTAGCCGTGACAGTAGGAATAATTTCAAAGAATATCTTTGAAGAAATTGCCAATCAATTACAGAAAATAAATAGCATTTATTTAACTAGGGCACCACAGCAGCTCCAGGTGCACATTCAAAGGCAGGATTTGGATCTTAATCTGTATTTGTCCATCAGTAGGGCATGGACAATACAGAACATTAATTTATTCTGAAGGAGAACTTACTGAATTTGTATGCTGCTTTGGCACGCATTTTCGTAAGCCTTTGTTCCCAAATGTGTACCCCCTCCTGTGAAGGTTACTGATAACACCCAATAAGAGGTTGCATTTCTTTGAAATGTAATTGAGTTTTTGAATTCCTAAACATTTGTAGCATGCAAAGCTCTCTCAATACGTTGTCTCTAGGTGATCATCTCCTCAGAACAGCAGTAACCCTTTTTCCTGTCTGGAAAAGCCTGTTGGCTTTTACAGCATGCCATCAACTGGAATATAGAGTACCTGCAACAAATTATTTTGAGAACAAGCAACTAATCAAGAATTATTTCCTTATGTTATAGTACAATCACTTCTAATAATGAATATACTCAAGAAGATGGGTTGTCTGTTTGCAGATAATTCATGAACTGAAAAAAAGTTAAACCATATTTTAACAAAATATTAATATACTACATCATCTGTCTTTGCTATGTCATTGCAATTTTTTAATATCATTTATAGAGTTATATGAAAAAATACTTAGACAATATATTAATTCTAAATTCTGTAGGCCTATTCTGTATCAGAGAAAGCCTGTTTATGCTTTTATTTTCCTTCTCCCCACAGAAATGGAAATAGAGGTAGTCCCTCCCTGTTCTTTTTACTGCAAGCTAAAGACCAAGCTAAGAAAAGATGTTAAAAGACCCCATAGGAAAGACCTCTCACATCTTCAGGTTACAGGTCTCTCAGCGGGGGTCTGACATTTCAAGAGAGCCTTCTCCTCTCTTGGTAAGACTGTTTCTAGGCTGGCCTACCAAGACCCTCAAGTACAGTTAGCTTGGATCTTTCATGCAAAAATCATATATGAGCCTGCTTTTTACAGAGGCATCCATCCTGAAATTCATGTGTGTCCCTGATTTACAAGGAAAAAATATGTTTACTTGTAAGCGTGTAATTGTACGTTTGTGTTTGTAAGAATCTGCCTTTATAGGTTTCACTTAGTATGGTGACCATTTAAAGCCGTGTATAATTAATCTGCCAAGGAAATTAGTTGTTTATTTATTACATAAGTATGTCTTTTATTAAAACTACTTTGTGAAAACCTAATTGCTGCTATAGTAATATAGCATAACAGTCCCTCACATAAATACATGATTATTATGTACAGTCACTTATCTGTGAACGAGCTCTGCTACTACTTTCCTTAATTAAGGATACAAAGGGCTCCTTCATCTTTGCATATTCCCTAGCTAGGACATTGATACTCATTATTTCCTAAGTCCAAACACTGAAACTGTGTCAAGAATGCATCTATCACCAGATGGGTACTTATAGTCAGCGGAATTTTCAACTGCATCAGCAAATTCAGCAATTTGCAATTTCTGTATGTCTGACGTGTTTTTATTGGTGAAGATCACTTTCAAATACCAAGATCATGAGAATGATTCCTTGGTTAGTCTCTTCAGCAGTCGAATGTAATGACAGTAATTAACAGCCTGTGATTAGTAGCCACTCCAGAAAGCCTTTGAATGTTAATTTGCTTCAACTAATATGCAGCACTTCTGTGTAATGAGATCTATGCTATAGGTTCACAGTGAAAGCAAATTATTTTCCAGCATTTAATCATACAAATGATTCTCAGTTAATCACTTGAACAGTAAACCTCAATGTTCTAATAAGTGACATTTGTTTTTCTGTCATTTGATTTATTACAAATATAGGTGATAGTATGGTATATCGAGCACTGTTTCTTCAAAAAAGGTGATCTCATTTTATCTTTTCAAAGCAAGGTATCTTCCGCCTTCCCTTTATTCTCCTCTTTCCTTTTTGGTTCTTTGTCCTCTTGTTTTCTGTGTGTGCCTTTCCGTATGGCACCTGAAGTGTTACCCTTGAACTGCATTTCCTCCTTTTCACACTGCAGATTCCCAGGAAAACTAAACCAGTTGCACTTCAGTGCACTTGAAGAGGGTTGAAAGGAAGCAAGACAGAATGAGCTCACATTGCCAGTGGACAGGAGAGACCATGAGAAAACCACAGCAGCATGAGGAAGTACCCACGTGAATTGCTGCATTACATTTTGTGTTTTACATCTGCAAAGGCTAACTATACTCTGTGCTGTTAAGAATGACCAAATTATGCCCTAGGTGGAGGAGTCAAACACGTTAGAAAAAAATATGTTTATTACCTGAGTGTAAACTTGAGAGAAAATGCTTTCTCTGTTCTTCCAGCTGTTTGGGCAAATATGCATTGTGAGCAGTGATACTACAGATTGCTTTTCTCCAAGACTGTGCTTAGAAATCCATGCGAAGAACTATTTCACAGCAAGACTGCACAGCCTTCCTGTGGAGATGCACACGAAACATCTTTCAGCAGCTGAGTACTGCAGAAGATACCTGCATCCCTCAGAGAGAGAGTCAAAGTGAAGGGAGCTCCAACAACAGGACAGAGGTAGTAGGTGGCAATGTCCCTCTGATTCAGCAGTAAGAACTCTTACTCTCAGGGGTTCTTTGCTTTCTCCTTCTAGAAACCTATACTGGCTAGAGCCCTCCACATCAGCATGGTCCTACTGTGTCCCTGGGGCAATACCCTCCTCAGCACACTCCTCAGCCATTCTGTCTTCTAGATCAGTTCACATTTGGGTTGAAAAAATATAGTAGTAGATAATTTAGGAGAGGTGTTTTGGGTTTATTTTTAATCTGCTTTTTAAAATTCAAGTTTTTAATAAGTAAACACATGCTGGTTGTCCCTCCCTATTCTGGATACTGTCTCTTCTTAACAACCTTGCTCTAGTCACCTTCTTATTCAGATCTTTTGCGTGACAGGAAGACCAGTAGCTTCACTTTGAAGTACTGCAGCAAAATTCAGTCCTGGAGTGAGTATAATAAAAAACACCCTTAGCTGGAGTCAAGGCAAGCACTAGCCCTAAATGCCTTAAGAAATCTGCCTAATTTATTGTAATCTGGCTATTGGACCAACTTTTCCCCCTTGGAAACGAGACCTAAAAGCAAAGCATATGGTAGTAACGTAGTCTCTTTTATTACTCCAAACACCTGCGGCATTGCACAGGAAACTTAATCTGACACTTTATGCAGTGTCTGATGCCCTGTTTGGGAAAGGGGCGGGTGGAGGGCCCGTATCTAATTCCACAAGCTGGCGCCTGCCAGTAAGGAGAGGTTTGTCGCTTTTTTTAGCATCATTCACCCAGAGGGGATTTTGAAAGTCAGCGTTCCTGTGGATAGGTAAAATAAAGGGGAATGGATTCTAATCTAATTGTAAATGTTCTGTTTTCGGAACACTTCTTGTCAATAAAACCTTCCATTAACAGACATACTGGCAGCCTACAGCACGGTCAAATCAGGAGTCTGGCTCCAATTGTGAGATCATTTTTCCATCATTCAATGTACAAAAATTTGTAGAAAGTTATACATTGAATTGGCTGATTTGAAAATGTGTTCAGTCTTCAGGAGCTTGCTTTCATAGAAATACCAAGAATTTCCCACACTGTGGCATATTTTCACCATTCTGCCTTTTATGTTGAGCTTAACACCTACAAGAGGACCTATTCAGAAACCAATCTAAAGGCTGAGCACAGGGTTGAGAGTGGGAGAGATCTTGATCCACAATTACGTTTTTGCAGCTGAGTTGCCATGTGGGCATAAGCAACTCATTTTCCAGGAATATAGTCAAGGAAATAATGCTCCTCCATTCCAGGAATGAATAATGTTAGCTAATATTTAGTTAAAGTTTTTAAACTTTTGAAATTGCCTATAAAGATGTAAGTACAATCCTTTTTCCCACTATATTCCATCTATCACTATAGAGTCAGTCATAGGAGTTGCGCTGGGCTCTCTTTCTAACAAATTTTACCTTGGATTTTTGGTCACTGTCCAATTTTCTTCAAACTGCTGTCAATCACATGCAGGTAAAGGGTATTCTTAGCTTTCTATTACTTTGCTGCCCCTCCAGCCCTGAATCTCCCTCTGTTTCTCTAATTTTAGCCCTATGGAAACTATTACATCCTCTCTGGATATTGAAAATTGGTACCTTGTATATCTTATTAAGCTAAGTTCTAAATCTGCTGGCCCACCTTCAGGTTACTCAAGATTAAATATAACTCTTTTCAAAAAACAGGTTTTGAAGTAGTTTAGCTAGTACACTTTTTGTTTGTTTCTTCTTTTCATTTATTTCTTCTGTTCATAATCTTTTTATTACAAGCATGCAGCTCCATCCACTTGTAGTAGCATTCCTTCAACGCTATCATGAGATTCACTAGTGATGTTCTGTAAATGCCAGCCAAAATCTATCTGCAAGAACATCTGCTCAACAGTGCAAAACTGATGTAATTACTAACCATCATCTTTTATCCTCCTGCTGGGGCAACTGCTCCAAAGCATGACTTTTTGCCCTGAGCTAACAAGATCCAGAAACTTGCTATTATGTACAAATCCTGACACAGAAAACTAACGCAAATTCTAGCAGAATCTTTCAGCTGCAAGAGGTAACAAATACCCAAATATCATGGGTCTTGTGGAAATATTTAAAATTTTCTATGTTTGTTGCTTCTGTTTCATACATAGTTGTTCTATGGGATTATTTTTAATGGTTGTCAATCATCATAGAAAAGAATTATTTTTAAAAAAATATATATAAATAGTGACAAGGGTGTTGCAGGTGCTCAGATTTGACTGTAATTAAATTATAACAGGTTGTCGTGTGTGTATGAACAGCTGATAGGTACTAGGAGATGGATATTCTGTACATATAAATGTACACAATAAGGGTACACTGTTATTTGCTTGTAGGAAAAACACAAATTCACACACTTTACAGTACTGCTGGCAGCTATATGTTGCAGAAACCTTCAATAGATAGCCTATACCTTTCAGCAACTTTTTTCTGACTACATACTGATACCTTTCTCTCTGGGAATTGTTTCCAACATTGCAAACCACCAAGAGCTTTCAATTATTACAAATTTCTCCCTCAAGCAAAGTGATAAAGAAATGCTTTCATTTTCCTTGTACTGTAGAACAAGGAGGAGCCTTGTTCCTCCTTTCTAGAGGAGCCACCTACCCTGGTGGCAGGTATCACATCCAGTGTCTCTGGCTGACTCTTCAGTCACTGAAAGTGGAATGTGCATCCAAAGCGTAAAATCCTGACCACCTCAGGGCAGCAAAGGTTCACACTGCAGGGTCACACATTTCTCAAATAACATTGATTTCACCTCATTCCTGGGGAAGTGACCTCTCCTTCCTGAGCTGTGTGAGCTCTACCTCAAGATCACATTGGGAAGAGTATGTAACTTTGATTGCATCTGCTTAGCCTTGTACCTTGAGTCATTAGGGAAAATCACCTAACCTACAGTTCTCCAGTCATACTGTTTAAAAAAACAGAGAAACCTGGACTGCAGAAATAAAGTAAGAAATACCCCACCAAACCAATAATATTTGATGTGCAAATGCAACACATACAGGATGAGGTTAAGTAAATACATTTACAAACCATAGCTAAACTTCTGACAGAGCAGCCTGTCAGCATTGACTGCCTAAAAATACATGCCTGTAGGACTCAAGGCAGGAGCTCCCTGTTCAGCAACCTCTCTGCTTCTGCATTTCTGTGGCTTCCAGGCCTGTATTCTGGTTCCTAGAGATTTTGATCATCCCTTAGATCCTCAGTGGGATGATCTCTGCATAGCTGAAGCAGGTAGGGCTGTGCTAAAATGGGCTATTTTCATAGCCAGATTTAGTAGCATCCCAGGCACACAGGTATGGATTCCTTCTTGGAGATAGCACAGGCAACTGAATATTGGTACTAAGTGGCATAGCTTAAGATGTAAATATATTTCCAAGCAGAATGGTGGGTGTTGCACGTTCTCCGCTATATTCTGATCTTGAGTTACGCTTAATCAACACATTCTCAGCACTGAGGTCAGCAGGGCAGCACTGTGCTGCACCAGCAAAGAACTTCAGTCAGCCTTGGTGACTTAAATACTTCAAGAAGATCTGCAGTGGCACGTATTCACCTCTTCATGCAGTTGCCCCAGACTTTCGGCTAAACCTGTTGATATTTTTCTTTCTTTGGACATCCTTCCTATTGCTGCATGTCTGCACTTTATCATCTGAGGAAAAAAGCAATTGCAATGACAGAAATAGACCTTGTTATGCTATGAGTAATATTACACACAGTCCAGCACTTCTGGAGGGAATCTTGAACACTGGTGCTTTATATACAATGATAAACAAGGGGAATTTGGTTTGTATTTGAGATAATTTATGGTATAGGCTGCTTCATGTGTAGCTGCTGCTGTGCTGTTGTTTCATGCCAAGATTCATTACACATAATGGGTTGCCTAACATCTCTGGGACTTCTTAGAAGATGTGTTAAAGAGCCCTAAAAGAAAAGTATGCAGATTAGAGCTTCCTATGTTTTTTGTAAATGTGTTAGACATTTGGAACATGTCATTAAAATTTTAACAAAAGGAACAGAAGGAAAGCATAGTACTAAGTATTTTCTTCTTCCTACTCATTTTTGGGGTAATTAATTTTCTGCTTATTGAAGCATATTTTTTTCTGTTGTTCTTTGCCTGTTGATTAACAAAGGGCTAGAACAGTTACTGCATCGCTCACTAAAAGCAGTGTTGTGTAGCACTAATTGTGTATTCCACATAATCCTGACTCCCTAAAATTGTTGTGGTTTGTTTTTGTGGATAGACAATATAAAGTGGAGATAAAAACCTATCGGATTAGAATGGCGCACTTCCAGATCCACTTAGCACTTCTTTTGCAGAGGGATAAATGAGAGGGGAAGGGTAAGCTGGGAGAGTCGGGCTGTAGATACCAGTACAATAGACAACATGCAGTCTGGTTATAAAAAGTGAGCTAAACTCCCAGCTACAGAGCAGCTACAGCTCTAATACACATTACTGGTGAGACTTGCTTAGAGAGCAATTCTTAACATTTCTATGCATAGCTTGCCTGGAGGTTCACTCGTGTCAAATTTTGACCTCAGATAAACAGGTACAAATCCCAAATGACACCAGTAAAACCCATAGCCTTGCTTTGGAGTGATACCGTGCCAGTGAGAAGTTCGTATGCAGCTAGCATGGGTTCCCGCCTTTTCCTCTGCAGGGAGTGGGCTGCACTATCCTGAAGGGATCTGACACAAAGCGCTGTGAAGGTGATGGAAGAACAGAGAACTGAAGAAAAGGCTGTGGGCTGCCAGGATGCAGCAGCCTCTGCCATCTGTGTAGGACCCTGGGAGAGTAAGGAGAGTCTTTTTGGGCTGGACACAGGGTCACTGGTGGGTGGTGGCACAGGGACAAGGAGGGTCACACAAGGTTAGCGAGAAGCTGGCAGAGGGATGGGAAGCCTGCATCTCCTCTGCTTCGCTCAGCAATGAGAACACACTCAACTCTACTCTACTCTACTCTACTGCTTTGCTGGCCCCTGTGCATGGCTATGTGCAGCTTCCAAATCCAGTTTGTGTTTGGGTGAGTCTCTCATCTACGATCACTTGAGCTCATTGCATATGCAGCGCTATCACTATTAATCCCTCTGGTATTCCCAGCTCCCTAGATTTATTTGGGTTTAGAGCTAGTGGTCCTTAATTTTTAGAGTGACCCTTTGAGGCTCCACTATACCACTCCTAATATGTGATTCAGTACTTATATTTTATTTAAAACACAGGGCTTGTTACTACAGTGCTTTTAACATTCTAATATACACATAAAATTTTTATGGCACTCTCTCTTCCTGAGAGAAGTCTCAGGTATAAAACAAAATTTCAAGGAAAAACAGGCATGTAACAGCCCTGCTTTGCTTTAATTTTGTGTCCACAAAAGTCTCTTGCTGTACATGATTGATATCAGTGAAAACAGAAAATAAATCTCCAAGAACAAAGCATCAGAGCATTTTAAAAAGCAGCCTATTTCTGTGCTGCCTTACTCATCTCAGTTAAGTCTAGTGCTCTCCCCACACATTGTTTTCCCCCTATTTCAGTTTCCCACCCAAAACATGCACACCTTATCTAGAGGTGCTGCCAGAGACGAGGTGAGGTTGCAGCCCAGTTGTGATGCAGGCTTTGGCCCCACTGGCAGGAGGCACAGAAATACCATGCTGCTGCGGTGCAGGAGCACCAGGCAATGCAGAGCCCCTTGGCTGGGACCCTGCAAGGTGTGGGGAAGATGCCAAGCTGTCCTTACAGCACTGCTGGCCTTTCTGCTTGTGCAGAGCAAGCGGGAAGCCATCATGTTCATGCCCAGGTAGTTGTAGGCAGCAAAAAGAGTGAGGATGTTGCCCCTTCTGTTACAGCAAGTCCATTAGCACAAAGCCCTTTCTCTGAGGCTATTATCAATGTAGTGTGACTGAACCTATTGCAAATTCCAGCTGGATGTCACCTTTGGGATCCGTACCTGTGGTGCTTTTTGCACCTGGGACAAACAAAATGCTGCTCCCCTTAAAGGGGCTTTATGTTCACTGGTCATTTTTCTTCCATACAGAAGCTTCTGCTTTACCAGGGAAATGGTGGTGTGTAACATTTCATCAAACGTCAAAAGCCTGAACATGCACCTATCAGGTCTTCTTCACAGGTTTATTTGTGGTCAGCTACAAGAAGCCGAACCTTTATTGAAAATTAATCAAAAGGAACCAGGTCCTCTCTTAATGTTCAAAAAAGTTTGATTAGCTGTTTGTTGATATACTAAAATGTTTCAGGCAGTTCTTCAGTGCTTATTTAATCATGTTTTTCATCCACTTTGACAATATACTATACTAAAAATGCTAAATATTATCCTTACTCTTTTCATGTGGAAGAGTAAATAGCAGCAGAAAGCTGCTTGTAGAGTGTTTCTACATGGCTGAAATCAGAAATTACTGGAAATCTCACATAAAGTTCTGCTCTTACAAGTTTTCCAGATCAAAGTTATTTAGATATATTGAGTTGCAATTTACAGATTTATACATTACCAAAACCAGGTCAGCTGCAATTTGTGAGAATTGTTTTTTGCTAGAAGAAAAAAAAAAAAGGTGCAAAAAGGTGCAGTTCAAAATTAGTTATGCACGCTTATAAATATGTGTGAGTGAACACCCTCAAAATCTATATACAGATTAGATTTATAGAGTACAATTCAATACTATTTTACAAAGCAATAAAAGTACTCACCGATTCTCGTGAAAAACTTCAATATAGTTTAGTTTTAATAATGAAAATGTTTAATAAAAAAGATCCAATTATCAGTTTTATGGGTAATGCAACACAAAACCTAGTTTCATATATCTGTGCATTTCATCTTTATTTTTACCAGTCTTCTCAGTTTGCTTTTACTAGTTATCCAGTTTATTTTTTTCTAAATAGACCTTGGCTAATTGTTTTACTCCTTTTACTTTAAATTTCACGATGAGTAGTTTAATGCAGAAAGGTTACTTGTGGTTCAGTGGTTTTCGCATGTAGTATGACATAACTATTTTTATATGCCCTGGTTGAAGGAGAAACTTGTGATCTACCATCCTTGAAAGCTGTTGTCTTGGTATTTTCCTGTATTTACTCTAGAAACGCAAACCCAAATTGCAACTTGATGTAAACAGATATAAAATAATCCAATTTATTTCAGTGGATTCTCTGTTGCCTATACTAGACTAGTAGCTTTTACTTACTACTTGACATTAAATGGTGATACAGCACTTAAAGAAGAATTTATTTTTCAAAGATGAGGTGGTCTTTTGATTCTATCTACTTTACATGTGATCTTCAGATTAACACAGAAAAGAGTTATTCCTCTTTGCTACAATTACCTCCTCCTTTGAAGAAACTCTTTCTGTTTCCATTCCTTCTTCTCCAAGCTCTGAAGAGGAGCTCATAATTCAGCAGTGGCCAGGCATCTGTATGTGCTTATCTAAGGGCAAAGTGTTGGGACTGAATGTTGCAGCACGTGATTTGTGGCGGATTTCAAATGTACCCAGGCACAGGAGCTGGCACAGGAGGTGTGTGTCTGCCCATTTAGTCATACACTGGCAGGACCCTTATTGACACTCTGTGGGGTGCAGAAGACCCATTTGTGGCAGCAAGAGCAGTCCCTGTTGTAAATAAGGATCAAGCTCTTCAACTTTTTTTTTTTTTTTCTTTTTTTTCCTTGTCTTGATGCTGTATTTGGGAGCACAGATTAAGTCAGATCTTGTATTGGCTCACTCAGCCGGTGCTACGCTGCCTCCCCACAGCCAGAAGGACAAGCGGACAGGTCGTTTTCTGCTTTATTAAGAGATTTGAAGGTCAGAGCATCAAAATGGTAATTTCAATCAGAGCCAGCCTGGTTGCTCAACAGACTAAGGGAACTACTGTAGGCTGTAGATCTTAATGTGCGCAGAGACTGTGATCTAATTCAGAGCACTGCTGGTTGGGTCAGATCTGGTTGAGTCAAATCACAACGCATCAGCCCATCAGGTTGTTCCTGAGAGGCTATCTCTTGTGTAGGTGGCAGCAAATGAAATACAAAGGAGGAAGGAAATGGAGACCTTGCTCTGCTGAACAAGCACAAATCTCTGCATTAAGGATCAGTACTTAGAAAATAATCCACTGTTGCCTTTAGTGTAATCTTTGCAGACGTACTAAATTCTGTGTTGAATCCTTTGCAGGTACTGTCAAGTACCAGACAAAAGCATTCCTTGCAAATGGATGGGAGTAGAAAGCAGGCACTGGAAGAAAGAGAATAGATTAATTTCTTATTGTCACTCGATTAATCCTTAAAGTGCCAAATAGCATGATGTTGACTACAACAGGAGGCACTGTTATTAATTCACAGTTTTATCCAGAAAGGAGAGAGGGATTGCAATGGCTTGATTTCAGGTGTAAATACAAGAATTTATTCTGACAGTATTATAACTAATAAGGATTTGTAGTCACGTAAAGGAATAATAGAATATTTAAAACAAATGTACAGGGGTGTTTAGAACTTTACTATAACCCACCCCGATGCACAGATCTGTGCGCAGCCCCAGCACACTAACAATAGCAGCAACAGCAATTATATAGCAACTGTAAGTGAGCAACATTTTTCAAGACACCGTAGGTACTGTATTAGGAGAAAAAACCCAAACAAACAAATTAGCAAAATGAAAGCACAGCACAGCACTTAATCACATAGTTGTCTCATTTAAATCAGTGGGTCGACTCATTTTTGTATAATTATGCATGTTTTTAAGATATGCTTGGTATGTCACAAGACTGTGTAATCTTATAATTGCAGCTATCCATTTCCCTTATGTTTGCCCTATCTTGGAGAAAGGACTGCTCTTTTGTTACCAATTGTAAGGGTAGCTGGCATAGGGGGATGCAGGCTTGCAACGAGAGCTGGTAAGCACTACGATAGGGTGCACAGTAATGGTGTCTTAGCTTAAAAATAATTATTGGAGAAAAGATGGTAAAATACAGAAGTTGTTTGATCACAGTGACATACAGCAACCTTGCAGTAGAAAATGGTAGGGTGGCAGGGTAAACGGCTCCTGCCACCTTCAGCATAGTCTGCGAAAGTCAAAAGCTGTGGAAGCCAGACCAGGTACGCTGAATCACAAGCGGGGAGCTCTGGCAGAGATGAGGGAGTGCAGGTGGCGGGAGAACAGTAGTAAAATGATGTGTTTTATGTTACTAGTGTCCTGTCTTTTATTTACTTTAGTCTGCTGGCAGGATGTTTCTCTGTAAACATTACCACAAAACACTTAAACAGGAATAAAAGTAACTTTTATTGAAGGAATTTAAAAGTAGTCTCTGGAAAACATGCAAGAAACACCATGTGGACTCCACATCTTCTTCAAAGTAGAGCGAACACAGCAGGGATCTGCTACTGTCACCAAAACCAAATCTAAACTGCACTTTTTAATATTTATATAATTGAAAGTACAAACCAAGGTTTCTGTCTGGAAGTGCTAGCCTTTTGCAATAGTGAAAGAGTCAAATTTGCCTTTTCAAACTTGTAATAGAATATGTAGCACCAAATTAAGCCTGTAGTTCTGGCATAAACCAGCAACATCAGGACAATAGCGCTTACCACATATTGCAAAATATAACTTTCCATTCTTTAGACTAATTAGAGAGGCAGTCAGTAGCACCACTATGGTTCTGTCAGCATTTCAACAATAAAACCCCCTTTTCAGGGCTTTATAACTTGGCTGTAAAAAATTAGCTTCAGGCTGAAACTTGGCATGCCATGGTTCACCCCAGCAGCAAGTCAAGCTGTGCATGTGGTTATGTGTGTTGTTTGTTGATTGTTTCCTAAATACAAATTTTCATTAAAATTAGTTTTGCCACTCCTTGGAAGACAATAATAAAATAAACCAATTTTTAAATGAGCGTAGTTACATTCTTTGGCAGTCTCTTGCAGCAGGTTAACTGGTAAAAGTATGAAGGTTTGAGATGAGAAGCATACAGTCTTGTGATGCTTTTTTGTTTAAAGTTAAACCATGTCAAGAGAAGTTTGAAAGCAGGTTGTTGCACTTGCATGATGAACTTATTTCACAGGGCTCCATGAAAGACATCGAGCAGCTTTGACAGAAAAAGGCATCGCAAAAGCAGCTCACATGAGGGCACTGGTGCTCAAATAGTCCCTGGAGCCCTTGGAACAGCTGTGTGGATCCAAGGGAGGATGGGGGTGTCCACTTTGGGCTGCAGGAGTGGCCAGGCCCACTGAACGCTCAAGTGGAGAAGCCACCAACATCCTCCTCCACTTTGCACATAGTGGTGGCAACGTCAGCCCTTCCTAGGCTTGTGCCACAGGCCAAACTGAAGGGTCTCTTCCAGTCGTGAGTGGTAAACCACTGCTCATTAAATTTCACTATTGTGGATAAGCACAGAGCATTACTTCAGAAGTGTTCACATAACCCATCTATAGCCACAAAATTTTGAAGTGAACTGAGTAGCATTAATAATCTTACCGTAAATGCTTCTCTTTCAGCTTCGCTGTGGTCTGTAGAAATGCCCAAAAACCCAGAACATTACTGTGTATCTGGAAACGCTGCAACATGGAGAGAGGAGTGGAAGTATTTGAAAGGAAATCAGAAATACTGGTAAGATGGGCAAAGCTGACTTTTTTCTTCTAGGGTCTCTTCCTCATTTTAATGCGATTTAAATTTTGTTGCATGTTTGGATTTTTTTTTTATTTAGCATTTTTAACAATTAATAACAGTTGATCATTAAAAAGGATGGGTAAAAAATAGAAGCTACAGAAGCTAGCATTGCTCTTCGAAGGAAGCAAATAAGAGAAATTCTCTAAAAATACATAGGAGATAGAAGATGTTATCAATATGCGCTAACATATTCTCCAAATCATTCTTCAGTGTAAGTGTCACGAAGAAAACTAACAATCCACATCCAGTATTCTTCAATCAATGAACAGTTGAAGATGAAAATTAATATTATAGAGTAGAATAACCAATTATAAGCCAATTCAAAAATCTATTCATCATGGGCTTTTTTTTTTGCAATGGGTGGATGAGATTTGAAAGGGAGAGAAGGCGAGCGAGTAAGCAGCACTGAGCCAACTCGCCAGCTTTCTGAGCACAGAGCTTTATCACCAACCCAAAAAGAGAGCTGGTGGCTGATGAACAAGTGAGATATTTGGGCTCAGCTCTCCTCCCTGAGTACAAGGAGTCAGCTAAGAGAGCCGGCTCTCATGCAGAGGTAGGCTTGGGCTCTCCGTCAGATCAGCAATTTTGTTCCAGCATTAATTTTCTCCAAGAGTAGCTGCCAGGATATCCTTGAACACACAAACCCAATTAAGCCAAGCTAAACTGATCATTAGGCTTTCAAGTATGTGTCTGCTGATATTTTATAAGGCTGTAGTCTACTTAAAGTTTCACCTCCTGCAGCCACCCAAGGTTGACCCTGGGAGTCCACTGAAACAACAGGCAAAGGCTCCTAAATTTCTGGGAGAATCTTTGAGTGTCTTACAAGTACAGAGGCTTCCCAGACCACTGTATCTCACATGAGGATTACTCCAAGTTTCTTTTTACCCCTTCTAGCTGCTGAGGTAGCACCCACTCTGAATAGCTAGTGTCAATTTGACCAACACCCATGGGCATCCCAACAGTGTGCCAGTGGGAAAGCGTGTGAAGGGGACATAGGAGACACACGTGCTTATCCAGGCACAGACTGAATTCCATTTGTCACCTTGAGGACCTGATTAAATTTTCTAATTTTTCTGCACTTGCAATAATTGTCACACTCTGGCTGTGATCACACAGTTGTTGTTCAGCAAGCGCTAGCACCTAGTGGAAAGCAAACAAAACCTAGTGCTTAGTGTCTCCCCTCTCCCCCCTTGCAAACCCACCTCCCCACCCCAGTCCCAGCTTATACAGACAACTCGCCTTTACACAAACAACTCTAGTCCTCCAGAAGGAAATGCTGGCTCAGTAATTAGTCACTTTTTAAAATAAACAAACTGAATTTATTGAACTGAGAGGGTATGCACAGTTCTCTAATCGTGCTGCTTTCCACTGACCCTACACAGCCAGCTTTATGACTGTGTGGTCAGAAGCCATTTTCACTGACCCAAGCCAAGAAACCAACATCCTTTCTGCTCGTCCAAGCTTTAGTTTCTTACAAGGTTAGTTCAACCTTAAATATGATGCAGGACTAGGTGAGCAGATGCATCAGAGAACATCTAGAGGGATTTTATAGACAGACATGGGTCAACAGCCCCAGGTCAACACCCTGGGCCACAGCTAGAGTCTCTGTCCATCCCCATGATCACTTTTGCCTGTCTTGCTAGAGACTTTGTGAGCATGAAGACATTCTCCCTCTTTGAACACTGTATGCATTTCTTTATGCTTTACCAGGTCTTCGGTGATAGCAAACATCTTGTGTACCATTTTGCTTGAAAAAGTGTTTGCTCCCTTTGATTCCCTTTTGGCAGCACTCAACAGCCTGCAGACTCAAGTCCTGTTTTCTTAAATTTGGGGAGGTGCAGACTAAACTACATAACTAACCAGATGCAGTCAGGAACATGTGGCCCAGCTCTTTGTGTAGAATGCTGGAAAATGAAATGGAAAGAATGTAAACACTTTATCATCACATCCCACTGTAAAAAAAAGATTTTAAAATGCAACAATTAGTATATTATCATTCAAGAACATAATTTACAAATGTCTTTTGTGAATTAGTAAGAGTTTCAGGCTATCGATATCCATGCTATTGTGCTGTCATTGCCTAGGACTGTGTGGCTTCCACAGCTTCATGCACTGAATAAGCACTTCCCCATATTTAAAGATCTCCTTTGCCTGTTTGGAATCCCCTTGTTTGTTCTATTTTATCTGAAAGACACTGTCTGACTCCTTTTTCTCCTTTCCCAGGCCCTGCTCATTTTTTTAATGAATCAAACCTTGAGACTGCAGTTGTGATTTCTGTAGTTCTGCAAGAATCTCCTCTATGATTTCTGCAAGGTTGCACACAACCTGACTGAGCGGGAACATGAAGTCTTCTGCCAGTGACTTTGCTGAGATCACAGGAGGGTGAAGGAAGACAAAAATCAAGCTAGGTCTCGGCTACACAATGCTGGCTGCTAAAGGAAATACAGAGGGCTGAAATGAGAGGTGTGGTGTAAGAGGTAAGTCAGGGCAAGTACCTGTATCATAAACTAGTCTGTATTAGATGATCAAAACCTAAGACAGAATCTGGTATAACAAAAAGGGAAACACAGCAAAGGATAGGACAAAATGTATTCCTTATTGCACCTCTGCTTCAAATTATCATTAAATGTGTACCTCAGGCTGAACATGACCCAACCTGACATACACCGGATAGCTAGACCATGACCTCTGTCAGTGCCTCGCAATAGGGCAGGGCTTGAAAAAGCTGGAAGAAAGAGTGGTAGTTTTCAAAATATATATATTTGTATTTTTAAAAAATCTCATAATATTCTTCATCAGAACCTAATTATTTCAAATGAGTAAATATGGAGGATACAGGTATATATTTGTGTCTATAAGTAATATGAATGTAGTTAATAATGCCTACAGTGCTACATTTAGCTATTTCTTCCTCAGCACATCTTAAACTGAAGCCAGCTTGGTGGTTTATACTATTCTGACAGCCAACAGGACATAGCAGAGAACACCCCATCACAGTATTGGCACTCTTGCCTGCCTTGGCTGAAATCTTGCATGATTGCGCTGTCCCACTTGCGCTGTCCAGAGGGCCATCACGATTTTCCCTCGTCAGTTCGTGTCCTCCGAATCCTGCCAGGTCATGCTGGCAGGGAAGAGAGTGACTCTGGGGAAGTCAGGGCGTCATGCTAGTGATGAATTTGGCCCTTTGTAAAAAGCAACCGGTATCACTCTTTTCCCTGTCTTTCTCTCTCCAGCAGGAAATTATCATTTCCAACCCAGTGACTCATACAAGTCTGTTAATCTTTTTATCTGAAGCTCTTAGTCTCCCGATGAAGAGCAAAAGCTAAACTCTACAAAGCAACATAAAGGCGATGCCAGTTATGATTAGACTAAATTTAATGCACTCTCCCATGTATGTTAATGCTTCATGTACAGCTATGGATGCAGCTGAAGGGGTAGATAGAAAATAGGCTGGGAAATAGAAGAAAATGAAGCTCATAGCAAAGGCTGTGTTTCCCCAAATGGAAAGCATTTAAAGATTGGGAATTGCCTCTTTCTTTTACCCACATTTCCCTCCCAACTCTATCAGACAAGTTTCTGCTAACCCTCCCTCTGCTTTTAGTTATCAACTTGCTTTCTTTATCCTGTTCATAGGAAAAGAAAGCAAGCAGACAAGAATGGAAAACAGGATTAGATAAATATCTGGCAGCATTTCATGAGAAGCGTATCACAGAGAGAGCAACAACAACCCAGATAAGGGTCAACTTTTCTTTTTGCTTGCTTTAAGGACAGTTGTTTGGCAGCTCCACGCTTCCCATGTATGCTTTGCAGTTTGTGTATAAATGTAAACTTCCTCCCCTGAGTATTATCTGTTTCTTTGTGGGCTGATAATGGAAAAAAGTTTGGGGGAGATATTTGTAAATGATAAAAATCGTATGCATCCACAGTAACATGTTTTGTATAAAGGTTTTTAAAGCAGCCTTTTTACTCTCATGTGTAGGAAATGTAAAATGTAATGTTTGCTTTTTTTTTATAACCAGGAACTATACAGATAGGTTTGCGGGGATGGGGAGGGACAAACAAACCTAAAGATGACAGATCTGTACAGAATGCTGTTAGTATGCCAGATCTTATTACAGAGCAGTGGGAGGCCTTGTACACTACGTACCAGCTCTATGGGGACCTCCATATTTAAAACAAGATGAAAAAAATGTGATTTGAAAAACCCCTCATGGGCAGCCTTCAAAGGCACAGACAGGTTCTGACTGGATTAACATTTATTGACTGTTTAAGCCTGCTTTTTTGCTTCAGGACAGAGATACACGAGTTTAATTGCAGAGGCTGTTCTGCCAACTGATCACCAGAGTGGCAACCAAAGCTTTACTAATCGGTCCTTCATTAAAGAAAAGTCTCTATTACAAAACAAATTAAGCATGCTCTGATCCTAACCTACAGGTCCAATGGCATTACAGCAAAGTTTAAGCTGTTAGAGCACTGAAAAACTTATTAAGGTTTAGCGCTGAGATAGCACTTTTGTATTGATTTTACAATACACAGGTATTATGATTTATGGAGTGCTAGTGTCACTCTAACAAGCTGAAGGACACACAATATCATCTCCAACATCATTAAAATTCAGAAGCCTCTAGAACTAACTCATCAACCACTGTACATTGTCACAGACTATAGAGCTGTATTCCGGTTGGAAAATGCCCTAAGCTTTCCGGACAGTTGTCTTCCTGAATCATTTAANGCGGCTGGCCGCAAGGGCGGCGGGGAGAGTCCCAAACGGGAGCCACGCCAAAATTCCCGGCCGAGAGCAGTGGGGTCTCTCCTTAAAAAACGGGTTTAGGTGTCTCCTAAAACACNGGAAGAGAGCGAGAAGCCAAACTCTGTACACATTTTAAAAATTAAGTAATTGCAAACGTCTCGTTCATGTAACAAAATGGCACTATTATTTACTACCACCTATAACAAAATGAGTTTTTCTGCCCGAAAACTGAAGTACCGGTATTAGGCCTGCTGGAAATAGCCGGTTAATCCAAACGGAAAGAGGAAGGCTTTGATGTGCCCAGTGAAAGCCACGCATTATTCTGCCACGTTCTGTGTCA
>VZTL01018362.1:0-19870 GCA_013400535.1 Scopus umbretta | reverse complement strand
CTTTTCCCGAGAAAAAAAAAAAAAAAAAAAAAAAAAAAAAAAAAAAAAAAGAAAAGACAAAACCCGGCACTCCCGGAGTCCCGCTCCTTTTAAAAGGGGGAGAAAGCGGCGCCTGATGTCAACGAAATGCAAAGCCCGCTGCAAAGGGCCGCACGCAGCCAGAAGCCGGGGCTGCGGCAGGGGCTGTGCCCGGCCCCGGGCCCATCCCGGCCCCGTCCNTTTTTCCCGGTGTACGCCTACCCTTCCCGTAGCGCAGCAGCCGAGCCTCTGCTCTCGTACCCCGGTTCTGAACTAGTACCGCCAAGTTACTATTTTTACAACCGGTGGGGGAAACCTGCTGAGTAGAGCACAACTTTGCCTTTCTTCCAGCGATATCCAAGTGCGGGAAATCCTCCTCCTGGAATGTTATAACCCAGCTCATTGAAAGCACACAGATGACAATAGCATCTATAGCGTTGGAATGGATCTGGGCTAGCTGAAGGAATGTATCTTGGCAAAATCCTGGTTTATTGTCTTGCACTGGACTAAGTAGTTCCTATCTGTAATTATATCAGTACGAATCCTCAAGCCTGCTTCTCTTCTGTGTTATTATTCATACGGCCCATGTGTGGTCATTTATGCCAGCACTACCAAACAGCTTAAAGAAAGGCGTGTAGGAATGACTGTACAAACCACCTGAGTACCAAACCCATTTGTTTTTAATACGGCGGTGTAAGATGCCGGGTGTTATATAATAAGCGTTTCCATTCTTTTCTTTTGCATGGCGATTGCTGGTAGCTGTTATTTCCTACCTCCATCCATGCAAAGTGTTATATTGTTATTACATTTGCTATACGAATATAACAAAATACAGAAACAGGCGTTCCGCTGCCCATCTTTTGTGTGCGCAGCTCCCCTTACAAGCTGTGGGAATGTTTCATGTGAAAGGACTTCAAAGTCGGCGATTGGGTAGCTAAGCTTATTAGGAAGCAGCCTTATCCGAGGAGTTCCAAAGTGTCCTAAATTGACAGAGCCTTGTGATGTGCCCCATGCTCCTGCTTGGCATATACATGCTCATTTTCCCCCCAAATTCTGAAATACCTAAATATTTTTTAGCTTTGAGTACACTTGAAAATGACATTTAGAGATATAAAATACCTCCTAAATGATTTTTCTAAATAAAGTTAAACTATAGCTTCTTGATTGCTTTTGTCTTAAATGACCCTTAAAGCTCCTCAGATTTACCTCTTACACTAACGTAAATCTTAATTCAACCAGGAGTGCCTCCCAGTCTCAAATTGCACTAATACACAGCAGAAATACGTTCAGCACAAATGAGATCAGAATCAGTCCGTGATGTGTGAGTAATACTAGGAAGTGACTGAATGAGAACTCCCACAAAAATATAAATTAGCATTTCCGTCTGCTGAGAATTGCGGTACCCTCCTTTTCTGGATCTCTTGCAAATCTGCTAAAACTCCTGCAAGACTCAAGTGGTCCTGCAAAATGCTACTCCGCTATGTACAGCAGAGTAAAATCTAAAAGAATGAATTCTTTTAAGTCTTCTTAAAATTATAACAACGTCTATGTCAAAAGGATTAGATTTTTTCCAAATCAGTGTAAATAGGTATTAGTCAATGGCTTATTAGAGTGGTTGAAGTTGTTTATATTTTGTTGCTTATATTTTTAACAGCATATTATTTCTAAGGGAAGGACGAAAAGGCTTTTCTTTCCAGTATCGCCAAAGACGCCTGATTGCAAAATTCAATCAATCCTAAAATTAAAATTAGGCGGCCGGATCAGCATGAAAGCAATTGTGTTATAAGTCAGCGTTAAGATGTTATTGATAGAAAAGCTAATGCAATACATTTTCCTCTGTCACACGTTTCTGGCCCAAAGCAATTTGCCAACTAGCTAACCACCTCAGCATAAACACCGGGGAGCCCCCGCTGGGTCCTGGAAATCCCGCTTGTCTGCAAGTGCACAATATAGAAGGCAAATCTCCATAAAGCTCGGTGCCACAGTTGAATACAAACACTCCTCAGGTCCTGCTGTGACTTGGCATACCCCGCTGGACAGCTGGAAACTGAGAGGAAAGGAGCTGCTGCCAATAACGGGTTACAAGGGATTGTCAGTGCAAAGTTTCCTGGAAACAGGCAGCGACTGACATTATTATTTTTGCTGGAGGATATTGATGTGATATATAAGATATATACAATGCCACACAGTTGCATTTGATATATATTTGACAGGATAGATGGTAAAGCACAGTGCCTTTTTGATACGATCGGCGTGCTTGGGCTAAGAATTAAACCCTGAAAAAAAACAAACAGAATTTTTCCCAACCTTACGTTTTACCTAACATAATTCTGGAAATCGGATATTGCCCTAAATGTAATTTTATTATGTGTATCAAAAAGATTTAGCATACTAAGGGTCATGAATGTGTATCTAACACCTTTGCAGCTGCAGTTTACTGTAGATAGAGTGTATACAGTCCCTCTTTCATTTTTTTTTTTCTTGGAACCACTTGCAATGAAGTGCTACTGGCAATCATTAAAAAAAGATTGCTCTCTTTATGTAGCTTGAATATACAAAATGGTACTTATCTTCATTCCAGTGTAAAGCATGCTTGAAAGACAATTCAAAGATATAAACGGAACATCTAAATTAGGGATTGGCATACTCCATCATCATTAATCTAATGTAACACACTTTTTAATGTAAAAAAAGTCCATTTTCTAACCCCGAATAAAAGTCCGGTGTTCTCTATGTGGTATAATAAATTAATGCAATAAAAACAGGTACGCTTATCCTGTAAAGCAGCTTATTAACCAGAGTGCTAGTGCTGCAAAATTTGGCATACAGTAAACAATACTTTTTTTGTTAGAATAATGACATACAGTTTATTCTTTTATACTGTGCAGCACTTGGGGACCACATCCATTTACCAAAATAATACCAAATTAGTACTGCAAATATTGAAATCAGACCTTTCAGACTAACCAGTGGCCTAATTTTCTCTTCAATCTGCTCTTAATCTCAATTCATCAATAACACTGCCTTATTATAGGACTTTGACAGCGAGCTAGGGCTTTTGATAAATTATACATCTCAAGCCAGATTTAAAATTTGAAGCTCAAGTGCTAATTATCTGTACAGGCCTAGTTAATAACGAGATTTCTTGTTAAGTATCTGATCACAGCATGGGCATCATTTGTCAAGAACCTCAAGTCTACCTTGGAGACTAGCTCTTCGAATTCTCCCTTGCCTACCATATGTAAAATTGGGATCTTTGTTTCTATAATAACCTTTTATTAGGAAGCTGACATAATGATTAAGTTCGCTGTAGACACATACAATGAGTTAGACAATTACCCTTGCTGCTTTAAACTACTCAGGCTCCTAGCAAGACAAAATAATTAATATTGAATTTTAATTTGATGTGTTCCACATTTAAACCCCAATTTGCAAAGTACACCTGGAAGGCTGCCGCTGTTTCCTTGCAGTTTGTGCTGATGAAATAAAGGCTCCTGCAGTTTGAATGTAAAAGCACAGAAGGCATGATGCACCACAATCACTTCTCAGTGGAGCAAAGAATTTTCAAGCATTAATGGGAAAGGTAATTACCTAGGTCTAACTTTATAGCCTTTTCTCTAATGAAACTATAATCTCCCAGGCCTACATGGTTTAAGCATTTACATGATTTTAACGATTTCACTGCCATAACGGTTGTCACACGTGGTAATTTAAAAACTCAGTGCCTTAAAACAAAGATGCTAATTATATTTCTATATTTTTATTATTGGAATAAAACTGGACTGTGTGAAGTGACAGAACCATAATAAAAACAACCATGCGCTGCATTGCCTAAGTGGAGGGGCAGGGGGGGGCATATTTGTTTGCAGGAAAAAAGGCGCCCGAGAGCTTTCACAACTGTACCTGTTAACTGTGCCGAGCGGTTTAATTCCCCTGAGCTTTGGCAGTGGGGCAAAGCATGCCATACGCTCTGAGGACCTTTAGTCACTCCGACTTCAGGCAAAACTCCCATTGTGCCAACTTGTGTAGTCATTCCCTTATTAAAATACAAACGGTTCTCAACCATAATTACCTAAAGACATATCACATACATACAGTATTGCCATTGTAAGGTGGAGTCCTGGAGCCTTTCCCCTGTACCAGTCTAGTGCTCTCTTACAAGTGTTACCACAAGTCTTTATGGCAAAGCCTCCACCACAACTGGCAAGCACTTTTTCCTGCATACAGATGAATTTGAGCCTGAAACGTGTGGGGAAATGGGTTTATTGCCTGGAGGACTGGATGGACCAGCCATTTGCAGGGTGTATCCTGAAACATGGTTCCAGCTTTTCAGAGTGGTGCCTCCTGTGTCTGCTGGAGTGGGATGGGGCTCCCACCCAGCCCACATCATCTGCTATTCGCAGCTTTTACAGCATCCCCTTCTGCACCGCTCTACTCATCTCTGCTTTTACCAAACTAGGCGGCTCAGCTACCACCTCACCTCTACGTCAGACGTGCAGGCTGGCAGGGGTGTAACGCCACTAGTAAAATCAGCTTTCCCAATGAGCTCAACTCTGGGGCTGGGACCCCAGCAAGCACCCTGTCTTTACTCAGCTATAGCAGGGCTGGATGACTTCTTCCAGCGTTGGCTTTTGTCTATACTTGAGAACCTCATGTCTCTAAACAAGCTGAAGTCATCACTGCTACAATTTCCAGGATAATCTAATTTGATGCTCATCATCATGGCATAGCTTTATTTTCCAAAGCCTGCTCATATCCACTAGCTGTGTGCCTCAGGTGCAAAGTTTGGATCCGTATCAAAATACGAATTTCCCAAAAAGGCAGGTGTGCCCATGCCTAATGCAGATACCTTCTGATTATTATCAGCTTACAAGTGACACAAAATGACACATTTAAACAGAAAAATCAGAAGCCGCTTTGCTGATAGGAAGGTGAGTCCTAATGCTCATTTAGAGTGTCAGTAGGGAGACAGAATTTCCATTTTGTAGAAAATTCACACATTTCAATTTTTTTCAGTTCTTTACTGGAATGAAAAGCCAGGAAGATAAGAAAATATTTATCAAGATTATTTTTCTGGCAGAGTTACTCCTACTGGTCTGAAGAAATAAGTCAAGACTGTAAGTAGTGTCTTTTGGGTCACAAATTCAAGTGAAAGACATTGTAAAAGACATCTGGTACAACAATCTTAGAGACATAAGCTCTGAAAAATCCCCAGGGAGTAACAGGCCTGAAGAATGAAGCCATGGACAAAGAAACACGGACAACTTAATACGGTGACTAAACACAGATTTCTACTTTGGCCCCTGTAACTACTGTTTCCCTCTTTGTGTTGATGTAAGAAATACCAGGCAAGACCCTTGGATGAAACTGTATCAATCCTTTTAGCTTGGGGAGGAAAATATCATCAGTTAGCCTTGCACCAAAGCAAGAAGCAAAGGAGCTCTCAGGCTGGGGAGGGGCAAGGATGTAGTGCTGGACTGTGGGGGTTTAGCCGTTTCCTTTTTTTCCCCTTAGGAAAAGGAAGACGTAATATCACCTTCTCTGCCTCAGCTCAGGGGGGACGCGGCAGACCAGAGAGAGATTATGTGGCATAACAGTGTGTGATGACGGGAAGTAAAAGCTTCTTTTATCAAAAGTTTAAACTTAATCAGCATCTGTAGATCAGCATTAACCATTATACATAAATTCAGAAAGATAATTTCCCATCCTTTAGATATTTAAAATCTAAACGTCCTCTCTGATGACTGACAAGGAAAAACCTTTTTGTAACACTTTTGGGGTGACTTTTTCAGCATACCCAAAATGTTAAAACTGCTTTTGCTCTGTTTGCATCAGCAACAGGGTAGACAAACTAACAAGAGATGTGGGCTGGGTAAGGCTGTTAGCTGCCTGTGTGTTTGTTGGCACTCTTCCATTAGAGAAGGTCATTTACTCATCTTCAACTAATGGACAAGGTACCTAGAGCAACCTTGCCTTCACACCAGAGAAAAGGTACAATGAAGAAGTCAGAAGAAATGAGGGTGTGGTGGGTCGTCACCAGTGAAAACCCATAGTGTCCTGGTGCAGATCCCAAGGCAGCCAGGAGGTGCTTTAGCACAGCAAGGACACATCTGCGGATCTGCTCTAAATCACTCATGTCCTTGTGCCACAGGCCAGAGTAGCATCTCTCCCACCATGTGTTACCAGGCATGCGTCCCAGGAAACCCACAGGCACGTGTGTGGACAGACATTTTTAATTAACTTACCTACTAATACGCACCTTGCTCTCTTAACCCACTTCAGCTGTGTCCAGCAAGGCTGTTTATTGCGAGAAGGATTGCTGTGTCCACAAAGCTTCACAGAGCACAGTACAACCCCACGCTTCTACTGCACGTGTTTAGTGTCACTTTTTGTTTAATAGCACAAATTAGGTGTCTCTGGAAAGCAAGGCAGCTGCATGACCCTCACATGGTGCAAAATTAAGATCTACAAACTCCTGTAATTCCAACAAGCTACAGATGCCTGCACTTTCCCCACTAATTTCTCACAACAGAAAGCATTCATGAGCTATTTTGGTCACCAGAAGACAGGTCTTCCACACAGATCCCTGTTTCCAGCTCCTAAACTAGGCTATAGTTTCCTATAGCTTCCTATAGTTCCTGTAGCTTCCCATAGTTTCCTATAGCTATAGCTTCCCCCGTTCAAGGGGGAAGACCTGTTAGTCTCCTCATCCTTTAGCACTGTGAAGGAATACACCAAGATGCTGGACACTGAGGGAGAAGACTGGTACACCAGCACAGGGAAAATCAAATGTTTTATCAGTTTCATCATTAGATGCGATTTTATGTTACTGGATTTTATTTTTTTTTTTTCATTTGAAGGTCTAGATTTACAGCAAGATGAAATAAGAAGGTGCATTATTAAGATGGTAAGCAATGACAGGCATCTTCCTTAGCTACTCCAGTATAGCCATTCACTAGTGATGTTGCCTAATTAGCCTCCACCACTTACCCCAGGGAGGGGAAGCTCTGAGAGCTGCCGCTCTCCTGCTCCTCCTCTTCAAGATGACAAACAAAAGCAGCCAAAGCAGCTGCTCTGAGCCACTGGCTCTTTCAAAGCTGACGACAGAATGAACTCTTTCTACTGCTTACTTACTCCTAGCTTACATATAAAATATATGTAATTTCCTCCCTAGTCCCTAAAACTTCCCAATTACCATTGCTACTGAATACTTTTAAGTAGTAGATTCCTCCCTCCTGAAGATGCTTTGGAAACCTGCATGGTGATACCCAGCTGGAAAAAGCAAATGATTTCCCTCCTATGAAACAATGACACAGTTACGTTTGAACTACTTGTGAACAAAATAGCATATGCATGCCTCGCTAAGGAGTACCTCCATGGAAAACACAAATCAGTAGAACTTCAAGGGCTGACAATGGAAACATCCTACTACAAGGAAGATAAGGAAAGTTACAAGTATGAAGTCAGCAGCGATACATGGGAACATCCCGCCCCAAAAGATACTGAAACAATGAATAACAGTTGAAACACAGTAACTGGGGAAAAGGTAATTCTGGCAGGGGGGAGATCGTGACCACCGACTCAGTTAAGGCACAGAAGGACTACTGGTCCCATGCCCTTTGAGCATGCGTAGTGAATTAAAATCACACTGTGACTTTAAGAAGAAGCGGAGAAGATATTGACCAATGGAAAAGAGGATGCTCAGTCAGTTTAAAGTTTTGTATTAGATAGGTGTGGTATGTTAACTTTCATGTATAAATATCCAAAAGAGTTTTTAGTAGGTATGCACGTTTGGTAGGAAGGATCCTCCCGGGCATCCAGCACTGTAATAAAGAATGCCTGCTTTCTAAACTCCAAAATTGAGTCTTAGAGAGTTCTTCAACCGGCTTTTACAGTATCAATGGTATGAGAAATATGAAAACTTATTAGTAGATTCATGACTGTGTTTTTCTATAGGTTTTATAGAAAGAAGAAAAATATGATTCTTCTAATAGTGAAATTCAGAATGGGTTATTCAGATTAGGAAATTTCTAACAAAAATTTCTTTCAGTTTTAGAAGGGGCTCCTTTCAGGGTTCCCCTCACAATTAAAAATTTCTTCACAGACACAGATCTTGCTGAACTGAAAGTCAAATCCAGCATTTTTTGGCATTTATAAATGATATAATACTCAGGCTCAAGACGTTAGATATAAAACAACACTGGGATAAATCTGTTTTAACTATATAAAAAAAAATAGCAGAATTTCAACACTATCCAGCAACATACAAAATTCAAAATTGTTTACTAATGCACACAGGCAACACAAATCAAACATCCCTTTTTTTTCCTTAGACATGCATTGGGTTTTCCAGACATTATATTACCGTGCAATAAAAAAGCCCAAATCACTTATCAAAAATACTGCCAATGAAAAAACAGGATTGCCACTTTGCTGGTGGTCTTAGCAGATAAAGCAAAATTGCCACTATACATCATCCTTAAAAGAAAGACAATACCAAAGGGGAAGCTGCCAGAAGGTGCCATTTTCAGATGTCAAGATAAGGGATGGACGTCTGAATTAATGCAAGACTTGTTGCATGTTGTCTGTAACAGGCAACCTGGTGCCCTGCTAAAGCAGACAGCGATGCTTGCGCTTGGATGCATTTCTAGGATGTATAACTGAAGGAACCAAAAAGAAACCTAAGAAAACAAATCCTAGTCTTCAGGGTACTCCTGGAGGCAATTGCTATGGGTTCTTGATGGTGCTGTAAGCAGCCCTTTAGGAGTTGTATGGAGAAACAATGCAGAGATTGGATCCTGGGGAAAAAAAATCCATTGGAAAAATTCACTAACCCTAAGGGCATAAATAGAGAAGCCACCTTTGGTCTTCCTGGTACAAGGGCTTCTAGGAAAGAATCACTGGTGTCTGTGTTGTGAAAAACCTGTGTAAGTACCGTATTTCAGACCCTGAGAATGGGAATGTTGATGCCATTATGCAGGACAAACAAGGTTAGTGGGCACTGCAAGAAGCAATGACAATATTAACAGTAATGCTAAGAACTACAGTGACCATAGGGATGGGTAAGTGTTTCATTGGCAAAATAAGTGCCCACCAGGGCTGGGGCAGGTTTCGGCACATAAGGAAGCACAGTTTTGGAGGGTTGTTTTTGTATTATGTATAATTGTGATAAGCATCAAGATTACAAGGAGTGGTTGTCTACAAAGCTAGCTATACTCCCAAGACTATCTAAAACCTCAGCTGTGTTTAAAGGTACATTTGCAACTATTATGGTCTTCTGAAAATGGATGGTAATTAATCACTTTTTATTTTGACAGGAAAATATGGTTGGCTCAGTGTCTGGGAAATTAAAATTAATATTCTTCTGGCCACTAACTTTTCAAAGAAGTTACTCTCCAGCAACCTAGAGCCTCTTGAATGTGTCATTCTTAAGCTGAAGAGCGTGTCTACCACTTTTCTTTCCTACATCTCTACATCATCATTTCCTACACCAACTACATCATCCTGCATCTCTACCTTATTATGTTTTCACATTGTTGCACTTTCTTTCACTCCCAGAATTGTATTTCTGGCAAAAGCATGACCCTGCTGCCAGCTTGTCGCCCTGTGCTGGAGCCTCCTGATGGCAGAGCTATCATAACATGATGCCTCATTAAGTTCTCTGTGTACCTCATTTTATTTAGACAGATGAATGGTCCAGACTAGAGGTATCTGCAAACAGGATGCTTTGGTACCCTGTAGCTCAGAGTTGCTCATGCACCCTCTGCTGTGTCATCACACCACTGCAGAGTCGGGAGAGACTTGCATGCCATAATTGCAAAATCAGTTCTGCGATGTTCCTGCCAACATTAAGGCTGTCATTCCTATAATGCCCTGATATGTTAAAAAAAAAAAAACAAAACCTAAAGAACTAACATCTGTTCAGTAACACAAGTGTAAATCCAGAAAATTCCTCTGATACTTGGACTTGGGGGTAAGGGTGTCTGTGTCTGTACTGAGACAACTGAAAGCAGAATCCAAATGTTAGTCATATTCCTTCACCTGTAACATAACCATGCTTGAGTTGGCCCTAGAGATGGTTTTAAGAAAAGAGTGTTGTAGTGCTAAATGTATTTAACTGTTAAATCTTTAACTGAGTTTTCACCGGTCATGTACAAAGCCAGAGTAATACCTGAGTTACATTTCTACTGACTTACACTCTTCACAAATGAAAGAAGGTGAGATGACTTGCTAACTGGTGCAGCAATTAATCTTCAAGAGGGTAGAAGATACAGCATTAAATTGGAGCTCAGGTTACAGAGATGAAATCAAATGAACAAGTTCAGTGTCTCTAATATCTTACCATTTATTCCACAAGCTGTCTAAGTACATCAAGAGATTTAATTAATTCTGAGATTCCCTGATCAGTTGCAGAAAAAAGACAAAACACAGTGTATGGCAAAAGAGTCCTAATCAGACTGACCTGCTATGTGATACCAGAATTATAGGTGTACTCTGCGTGCATGCTGCAGATGATATACTGTCTCTGCGTCAGACTGTGCTGAAATTCAGAGCTACATCGCAAGTTCCTGTACTCAGAAGGGCATTTGGAAGAACCTGAGAAGACCGTAGCTGATCAATTTGTCAAAGAAAATATTTCAACCGTTAAACTTTAAATACAAAAAGAGTTTCTCACAAAATGCAAGACTCTTCCAGCACATACAAGCTCATTCTACAGATTAGCTAAGCTTTCTGTGCTGCCCCCCCATTTCCCCAGTACGAACCCTGCTGAGGGCAAGCCCTACAGCTTAAGGTCCTATGGAGGAATGAGCAAAGCTTGAAACTGCTCTAGGTGGGAGAGGAGGACCTTCTCCATGGCATCTGACTAGACACACAGGTTTGCCCTCTCCTGAGCCAACAGCTCAGCAGAGAGCAGTGCCGCACAGGCTCTGCATCCTTCCTGCGCCAGGGGCAGCTGCCTGAGCACCACAGGAGCAGCAGGGTCAGGCCTGGCATGGGGCAGCCCCTTCAGATTCTGGTTTAATTACCTGCTCTTTTGACTTCTGCAAAGGAATGGAAGCATTTTTCTGAAAGATGTCACATTCAGAGAGAAATCATGGTGTGCTGGGGAGTTTAAGTGGGGCATGGTTTATTTAATTCTCTCTTCTCTGCATAGCAGCTGGGCTTTGTAACCCAACTAATTTAGGTAGGAAGCTTGTTTTTATTCCCTTAACTTGCAGTATGAACGTCACCAGCCATAGCTGATAGCAGTGACCACTGCCAGAAAGCCATCAACACTTTTATGTGTGTAGATTCACAGCACTCCTTATTATGCCTGCAAAACACAGTACCTGATCCACACAATTTATTCTCAAGCAGCTACTTAATGGTCCCCCATGTTAAAAATGCAAAAGTGAAAAAAACTGATTGTGCCTCCATCGCTCAGACAGCTGCCGTTACTAGGGAAGGACCAAATTCAGAGCCTGTGACAGTGTTTTCTGATGAGCTATTGGCACATTAGAGACTTACCATGTTCACCTGGGGAGGAGCACACCTGTTCAGTCAACCCGTGTGCGTGATAACGTATGATAATCATGCATCAGTGCTTCTGGGGATTCTGTCTTTGCACCCAGACTGCTGAGAGATCACGGCAAGTATAAAGCCCACATGAGTAAGCAGGGTCCTATGCACTGAATAATGTCGCAGCTTGTTTGTTATTCTTTCACATGCTCGATTTGGCAAGGAGAAGTTGACAAGAACTTGATCTAAATTCTCGTTGATCTTTTGATATCAGAAGAGCTGTAACACTCTGCAGTAGCTGAGAATTTGGCCAGTTTTCTACATCATGTTGGCTGTTTAAGGATCAGGCAGAATATTGTTTTTTCTTTAGAGGTTGATAAGTTCAGTCCTCTGAAGAAGCTGTTGACTACCATTAGTAGTGGGTTCATTTGTTCTCTGCTGGACACTGTCAGCCAGCAGGGGTTTAGGCTGTTGTGCAGCTCCCAGCTCAATTATTTCTCAGGGCTCTTTGTTTAATATAATGGGGTCAAATTCAGACTGTAGGTGGCTGATGATTTCTGGTCCAATTTACAATAGCCTGTCTGCAAGCCCACCTTGAATCCAGTTAATCTCTTTTGTGAAATAAAGTGAAAACTCTGCAAAGTGTTCAGTGTTTTGGTCCAATATTTAGTTTTTATAATGTGAGCTGATTAGCAATTTTTCCTGTTCCGAGTGGCTCTGACATATTTATGCAGGTGGGTTGATAGAGGAATTATTTTTATTTTCCACATTGTAATGCACTGCAATGGCAAGTCTTTCTGCTGAAAGATGAAATGAAGAAATGAAAATAGGTTTAGTACTAGCAATATCTATGATTAACTGTTTTGTGAACCTCAAGTCTACAACTGATCAAATATTCCTGATCATTGCTGAGTGTGATTTGGTCTTTAGGAGGCCACAGTACTCTGGTTTGTCAATATACAGGCATTGTAGCTGACCAGTTGGCTTTTTACAGCAGGTATTAAGTTGCCACCTTGGCTGACTCACAAACACTGAAAAGGACTGTGAGCCTTAACTGCTCAATCTCATCCCAAACCTTTAGGGTTGGAGGACACAACAACTTCTGGAACATCATGGCGGGGAGTAGGTGTGATGCTCACCCTGGGGATCATGCAGAAAGTTCTGGGTTTTCAAAAACCTCTGTGGAATAAACTGTTACATTTATTTTCATGTTTTATGGGAGGGCTGAAACAAAAGGCCTCAATCTCACATTGTCTAAACAGAGTAGCGATGAGACTACTTATCTTCTTCTGGATTAAGGCTCTAATCCAGACTGTAACACAGTGCACAGAGATCCAGAGAACACTTGACATTTCATGATTTTTAAAATGAGGCAAATAGATAAGACATTAGGAAAGCTGTAGCAAAGGTGATCCAGAATACAGGGTACACTCCTGTATCAGGCTATTTCCACTAGGAGATAAAGTGATTCAGTTGGACCTGAGGTAGTGTGTTACAAATCTTAGTTTTGCTGAAACAACAACATCTAACTACAGTGACAATTTATGGCAGATTTTGTGTACAGACATAGTGGTAGACCTAACTACCTGCTTGCAATGGAGGAGCAGGGAGGCTTTGCAGTTTTCTGGCATATACCACCTTTTCCTCTTAAACAAGTCGTTTTTTCTTTCTATAGCATTCAAAGTAGAAAAAAACCCACTGTACCACAGCAGCATCTTTGTTTTATCTGAACTATGTGTCATATTACTCTTTATACTGCATTCACTTCAATCCATGCATGTTTGTTTCTTTGATGCATATGCAGATCTGAGCACTTGCTATTTATTGTGGGGCAGGAGAAAGTGGCTGACATTTTGCTTGCATTGCAATTACCTGGTTTTACATGCTTACAAATCGAGAGACTTCATTTTAGCGGTTGTAGCAGGAACTTTGCAACTTAGAGATGCTTTTCAAACATAAAAAAAGTTACCAGAGTAAGTGACTTAAATTGTAAACTAATGTTTAAGTATAGAAATCTAAATATAGTTGCTTTTGTGATAAAATAAAGTAAGGTCCATTTGCTGATTCCACAGTTGGTGGAAAAGGATAGAAAAAAATTCCCCTTTATTTCCCTTTGTAGGTAAAGACATGAGTGTTGATTCTTTGCTTGTGAGATAAATCTTCTTTGTGGCATTAATGGATGCAGCTTGCAAACAGGAAAGGAACTAAGTAGGAAAAAACCCACAAAGCTTACTATTCAGAAGGAAAACTGAAATAGGTATTTTGTCTTTGAAAGTTATCTCACTATTGAGTAAATAAGATGTCAAAACTAACTGTAGTCCTGGGTTGGTTTCTGTTCAGTTCTTTCTCAGGAAAGGAAAATTGAATAAAAAGTTGAAGCTGAATAAAGACTATGAGGACGTGAACAGATTCTTTAAGCTGCCAGCGGGCAGCAAGCTTGGAAAGACACTGGAGAAGTTTCCAAGTGATTCTATATTTAATATTTATATTTTACATGCCTTCATTTCTTATCTTTATTATTATCCTTATTCCTTATTTCTACAGTTCTACTTTGAGCATTCATATTTGACTTAGTTTGAAAACTTTCAGAATTTTGAAGAAAAAAATTAATATTTCCTTCCTTTTTCTTCTTTTTTTTTTTTTTTTCAGATGAGCATGCTTTTGTTGTCCTTTCACTCTCCTCTAGTTCCAGTTGCTAATGCACAAGAAGTAGAATACAGTCTTAAGAAAAATTGAGAACCCTGAAGGTAAAAAGCCTGAAAAGTCCAATATGGGACTGTGAGTAAAATGTATTGATCTAGCAGTTCGGTTAAGGTTTTGGTAAAGCGTCTCATGTAAACGTTAGTTAATAGAGCACCAGCAAAAGTATAAGATGAGAAAGAAACTGGCTAAACAGTAGATATTTAGCTGAGGTGAACAGGAAAGTTACTGGAAAAAGGGTACTGGTTCAAAGGCTGATCAAATCTAAAGAGCTGAAAAAATGTTTTCATGATTACCTTGACACAAAACAGATGTGTTAATGAACTCTGCAGCAGATGCAAATTTGGAAGGCACTGATAGTTTGGAACAGGTCTGGAATATTATGGAGGCAGAACTTAGGGGAAAAAAGTTTGAAATGTAACAAAATTAAATGCAACATGAAGAAGAACTCTGGCTGTTTTCTGGAATTTCATAAGAAACATCAGATGAAGGGAAACTTATTCTTTAGTCAGCCAGCATGTACAACTCCAAGCCACCAATGCAATAGATCTGCTAAAGATGTAAACATTTGGGCCTCCCTCCAAGTTTCTACATGTTATTGTATTTCAGAATATAGGTATGCTCCATGTGTATAAGGCTTGTCTAGCCTAGTAATAATAAGCTGAGGAGGATATATGAGAATGGCTTTGCATATAGCAAAGAAATAAAAACAGTGAGAAAGAAGATTCCATTTAAAAATTGATGCCAAATAGAAAAAAAAAACAATTTCAGGCCAATCTAAAATTTAAGTGGAAAATTAGAAGAAGGTCCATCCAACTCACCAGAAACCTGAGTTTTAAGTAACATTCTGCCAAAGGGAAGCAGAGTGTGGGAAACATGCATGCTTTTAAGGTGGATCGGTTACAATGACATGATTATTTGTGGTATCTGAGACCTGGCTTCAAAGCCCTCTCCAGTGATGCTTTCTTCATTTAATAGTTTGGCTAAATTACAGTAGCATTTTTTCCTTGGGTGCATCTTCAGCTCCTATCAGAAGTCAAAACTGACCACTAAACTCAGTATCCAGAAAAGATTGTCAAAACTCTTCCATCTGCACACTGTGGTATTAACTTTCTGCAGACTCACAGCCCCACAAATGCAGATCTTAAGATCTCTGTTTTACCTTTTGGACCCTCTATTTGCATATCTTTTCACAGGAAAGGGGGCTTTCCTGACTTCTAGACTTCAGTGTACCTTTCATGAATCCTTAGGCAAACTATCTGCAAGTATGAAATGCTTGAGAAAGCACTGGAGAAGGTGAATGCATTGCCATTAGGAAGGATGAAGTGTCACTGTTTTGTTGTTTTTATCAATAGATACCCATGAACTGCCAGACCCTGTTCCTGGTACCTAAGAATGGTTCTTGTACACTGTGATTTTCAGGCTCCAGGGTAGAAGACATTCCCCTGAGATTTTCTGAGCTTTCCATCAGTTTCTTTCAAGCTCACCTGAAGAAGTGGCAATGCCAAACAGCCAGAGAAGTTCTTGATTCTCCAGGGCAACTGTGGAGATAGTAGGCTGCACAAGGTGCCTTCAGTTTAGTAAAACCCTCATGCCACTTAGCTGCTGGGTATCCCCTTAGAAGAACAAGCTTAGAAAGATGATTTTTTTTTTTTTTTAATTGTCAGCCACTAAAAAAAAAGCCGCTGTCCATCTGAAGCACTTTGTATGCATGAGTCACCCTTCAGGCACTTGGTGGAGATAAACTTCTCAACTGTCAGAAAAAACTGCTGGACCTTTTGGTACAAAAGATCATCCTCTTAAGGATACTTAATGGCTGGGTAGCAGTCTCCTGTGTGAATGTATCCAAGTAATTATAGCTTAAAGTTATACTAATCACTCCTAATAGAGATGGACTGTTCCTCCTGCTGTGTCCCTCACTGCTCCCAGATGAGAACTATCCCAACAATTTGGGATTAGTAAAAACACTTGTTACACTATTAGCTTCATAACTTTATTAACATCTTTGATTATAGAACAGATGGATGAATCTTAATCATTCTATAATGGAAGATTAAATAGCTTAAATTATATCAATCATATTTAAGCCTTTGCTTAATAAAACAACAATTTAAGTTGGGTCATCAGTAGGGTTTGAACCCAGAGCCTTCAGATTAGCAGCCAAGACTTCCTCCATTAAAAAAAGTAAACCCATTAGCTGCTTGCAGTTGTACACTTATATCTATGTACTCTGGCCATTAAAATATATGACACACGCTGTGCCAGTGGATTACACATTGAATTTTGAGATTAAGAATTCCTAGGTTTCTTTTGTGCCTCTCAGAAGGAGTTTTGCCCCCTGAATAGAGTAGGCAATGAGAAAATGGGTCAGCTGGTGACAGTGTTCAGTTATATTTTTACATAAAGCTTGTGTAAGTGTTCAGGTATCAAAAGACTTTAGAAAAATGTCTGGTTCAGTTATCTTCAGTTCAGAGACATGTAAGATCCAAACATGCATATCTGGTGTATGCACTTTGAGGTCCAGACAAAAAAGAGAGTTATTGAATACCCATCCTGAAATTTTGAGCAGAATATAACTATAAGAATACAGTAAAAACTGTAGGGATTAATCACAGTATACTGTTTGTCATCTATTTCAGGTAAACTGGTTCATTGTAAACAGAAGTTTTTAGAGGATATTTTTCCTCTACATCAGTTTTGCTAATCTACCTAAACCTCAGGTAACCTCAGATACACTTCATGACCTCGCCTGGGGTCAACACTGGTTTGCACTGACCCAGAATCCGAACTGCAGCTTATTTAAAGCCACCTTCCCAGTCGCCTTATCAGAGACAACACACCAAACTTTACTGAAAGTGGTAAATGACACCACTGAGTGGAGATAAGATGTATTGTTCTCTGAATATTTAATGAAAGATCTGGTGGAGAGTGGCTCAACAAATCTCGTGTGAAAAAGAGATCTTCAGTCTTAACCATAAATTTGAATGCAGTATGTTTACAATACCAGCCTTCAGCAAGCTTTGATTTCATGACTTTATGCAGAGAACTGATTTGTTCATTTTTGTAAATAATGTTGGACTAACAGAAAACACATGGCTGTTGCTTGACACAGAGCTGCAACTCCAAGACTCAAGGTGAAACATGGTAAATTAAAGATCAGCCACTGATACGGAGTTTGGGAATATCACCTCTGAAAGCAAAAAGCCCAAGAACACAGTGAGGAATGTGTTTGGCTCCAGCTTAGTGGGAACTGAAACTAATAATTCCTCATCAAAAACACTTCCTGTGACATTATTTGGCTTCCTTGGGGGGTCTAAAAGCAGGTTTAGCTCTAGTTAACTTTGGAAAACTCACAATAAAAGGTACAATTGCACAGTAACTCCATAGCGGTATATTAAGTGCTGTAATTCTGCAAACTTTGCAAGTTTGCCCATCAGTCTTCCTCAAAACTTTACATACATACTTAAGATTAAAATTTTATTTGGAGATGTCATTTCACTTTACTGTGAATCAGTACACCAGGTCTTCTATAAGTGCACTCAGTTGCTCCCTGAAGAGAGAGAAACTTAGCAATGGTGTATATATTTCCTGCTCATTACACTATACAAACCCTTGGAGAACTGATACATTGATTAGCACAAGTCAGAAGTGCATCTTTGACTTGATCAATACATTTGTGTGTTGCAGACTGGCTAATGGCAAGTGTCAGAGTGCCCACCTGTTTGAAATAATTGCAGGATACAAGCATTAACCTATTGAAAGAGCACATTTATTGGGCACAAAGAAAAAATTATGATATTCAACTATACAGCCTGTGCAATAACGCTGACTGCCAAGTAGAGAAGAGATAGTTCAGATGTATTAAAATAGCAGGTAAATCTGGAGTCTGGGGTTTGCTCCAGGTATTTAAAGGCCTGAGCAGAGCATAATGAAGGAACAGATGTACCACTTCAGGCCAGTATGGTACATGAGTAGCCTCAGAGGAGTGTTGGAACACAAAATGAAAAAAGATACAACTCTGAACAAAGATATATCCAAAGGTTCAGAAAATACACATGCCTGTTTACAGAGATCCTCTGTATGGGAGTCTTCATAGTTTGATATAGATATGCCATAACTGTAATTCATGTCTCTTCCTCGGGATAGGGTACGTTTTATGCTCTTGTAAACTATTTTATTTCTTAAAATAGCTCTTCCAGGTGAACTGAAACACTTTGTGGGTTGCTTTTAAGTACTCTGATACTTTTGTCTGGCCATGTTTTTAATTTTAAGCTCACAAAATGGAGGAGGAGCTCCTATTTTTGTTAATCCTATAAACCAGTAGATATAAAATTCTTCCTTGACATTAAGTTAGGTTCCCTTGTTGGCATACAGGAATTAAATATGTCCCAGGAAAGCACCTAACCACCATGGTAAGGTTATTCTAAGATGAGCTGCTTTCAATATTTTCTACTGCTGCTATTCCACTCCAAATGGCGTATTTCTATACTCAGCAGGAGATAACTACTGTCTGGTGGTTCCACATCTCATTTGGTAGAGGCCATGTCTAACTCTGGTGCTCCAAGGCACAAATAAGCATGACTTTCTAAGCAGAACAGAGGAGACTCAGAGCAGCTGAGCTGCAGAGAGCCCTGGACCAGACTTGCCCACTGGCCTTTCTTGGAGGACATAAGAGATGGCTGAATGTGTCCTGATGTATGGAGATGGAAAGGGAATGACTTATGTACAAGACAACATATGTTGGACTGAACTACCCTGGATATTTCATAAGGTTTTAGGGTTGAGTCCTGAAACTCTACAGCTGCCAAAGCTGAATCATTATGGCCAGAGAAACACAAATTGCAGGAAACTAGTTACCCGAGGGAAACATATGGTCAGGTGCTGGTGCCCCGAGTTGGTGTCCTGACTTCCTTCAAGACAGCCTGACCCAGAAATGAAGAGCTGTTTGATCTGAAACCAGATTAATTTGTGTTGCTGCAAGAGGTTTTATTTCCATGTTAGAGCAGCTAAACTTATATCTTTTCCTGGTCTGTTTAAGACAAAATATTTCTGCAGCCCTGCCTCAGAGGCCATAACATTGTGGCTTTTTCCTTGCCCAGTCAGCTAGATCTCTTTATCAGCGCAGAGCAGGAAGACTAGGACTTTTATATCAATTTCTGGGTTTAGTGTGATTCAGACTCAGGGCCTGTACTAAGTTTCTTGCATGCCTTTATAGATGTGACAAACACAGGTATTTGAGATTGTTCTCTGAAACCTGATGCATTGAGGTTTTGTAGTAGTTCTGTGGAGATGGAGGTAAAACCTGGGCTTGGGAGGAACCCTCTTAATTACAGGTTAAGAGCTGCCACCTGAATTCAGACCCAGCACCTTTATTTATTCCTTGAAATAGGGGCAAATAGGTAATAGTAGCCCAAAAAGAGAAGTTAGTGGGGTGACTGTTCCTCCTATTAAAGTAAGAAAACAGTGATTAGGAAGTGTAATAGGAAGTTTTTCCTGCTCAGTTTCTGCAGTACTGACTTTGCAGAAGAGAGAATGTGCACTTCTCAGGCATCTGGGAAGTGCTTTTAAGTGTTTCTAACACATCTGGTAGAGTCTGAAAATGCTTTAGTTACTAAGGACTAAGACTGTTAGGGGTTGGGTTGTGGTTTTTTTT
>VZTL01018359.1:17266-47986 GCA_013400535.1 Scopus umbretta | reverse complement strand
TTTTTTTTTTTTTAAACTATCACAGCATCTAGAAGCTCTTCTCTAGGGAAAGGAATTGGTTGTGCCAGGTGTTGTACAAACCACATAAACAAAGCTTTCGGTACACAAAAAAACATAACAGGGAGTTATAGACAGGCAAAGAAATACAGAAAATAAGGAATGAAAGTTATTAGCACGATGAGTTGGGGTGAGAGTCCCTCAGAAGCCAACTGGTCTTACATTTTTTTATAATAATTATGAAAAGGAAACCTTCAAGGAGAAAAATGCAATATTTTATGCATTTGCTGAAAACTCAGCTCAAGCGTAGAAGGAAATGGTAAGGTCCCAGGAGCATGTGGATGAAATGCAGCTCCATGGAAATCAACAGGACTTTTGTCCCTGATATCAAGAGAGGCAGATCCAATTTTTGAGTGCCCTATGTAAATTGTTGAATTTAAACTGTTAACTTTCTGAGAAAAATGTTCGACTACCTAAAACTATTTTGTCCAGATGTACCCGACCAACACAACTGGCGCTTGGACCATGTGTGTTACAAAAAGGGTACCTCTGTGCTACATGATGTGTCCAGCTGAGATCTCAGACTGCCCTAGAAAACAGACCAGACCAGACCGTCGGTGTATTCTGTAGTCTCTAAAACATTTTCAAGTGCACTGCCCGTTTCCTGGAGAAGCTGTACATGCTGTATAAACCTGCCGTGGGCAATGACTTAGCAGCATACATCTCATGAATGTCATAGCTGTCATTGTGAAATATCAAATGCCAAGATTTTCATAATTTATTTCCGCATATTTGACAGGCAGGGAATTTTTTAGGATAGAACTCTAAAATTGAACATTTGTTTCTGCCTTTTCATGTCTCAAATTTGTTCCCATTCCCCACCCCATTTATCAATCATTTTCATTAATCGTTACTGCCTATATTTATCTTCTATAATCACTAACCCTCTTTCCTCCACATCTTGAAAAAAGGAAAGTTGTTGTCAGACATCATGCAAACTATGATTATCTTTGAGGTGAAAAGATGGAATACTGACCCCATAAAAAACAATTGCAAAACTCCCTTAACTTCAAGAAAATCATGTTTTCACTGATAAGAAACATTATTGTCCAGAAGCTCAGTTAAGCACATGAGCATAACTCACCTAAGAGTGAGTTACGGTGCTCTTAGCTTCTAGGACATTTGCCCAAAATCCAGGAGCACAGTTCATGTTTTAGGAGACTTCTTGACTTGGTTTTGATTTGATATTTACACCAGTTCAAACCTCTGTCCTGGTTTTGGCTGGAATAGAGTTAATTTTCTTCCTAGCAGCTCATATACTGCTGTGTTTTGGATTTAGCGTGAGAATGATGTGATAACACGCTGATGGTTTCGTTGTTGTTAAGTAGTATTTAGACTAAGTCAAGGACTTTCCAGCTCCCCACGCTCTGCCAGGGGCACAAGGAGCTGGGAGGGGGCACAGCCAGGACAGCTGACCCAACCTGCCCCAAGGGCTATTCCATACCATACGGCGTCAGGCTCAGTATAGAAACTGGGGGAGTTGGCCGGGGGGCAGCGATCGCTGCTCGGGGCCGGGCTGGGCATCGGTCAGCGGGAGGTGATCAACTGCATCGGGCATCACTTGCTATGTATATTCTTTTATCATTATTATTACTATTATTATTACTTTTACTTTATTTCATTTATTAAACTGTTCTTATCTCAACCCACAAGTTTTCTCACTTTTACTCTTCTGATTCTCTCCCCCATGCCATTGGGGCAGGGGGAGTGAGCGAGCAGCTGTGTGGTGCTTAGTTGTTGGTTAGGGTTAAACCACACCACCTCTCAAATCCATTCTTTCTTTTTTCCTATTCCTTCACTGATCTGCAAAGAATGATTATCATTATAACTTAATTCTTCAGTTCTGGGAGGCAATTAGAAGTTTGGTGACCTGGCACTTTAGGTATGTCTGACATAAGTTAGAAACAAACCCAAAAATAAATACAAATGCACATAAATCTCAGCTAACACAAAATTCTCATCTCATATAAATCAAGTGCACCATTAAATTCCAACTCAAGCCCAAATAAATTATTCTTCATCATGAACAATGTTGAACACTAACAGAGTAAAGTATTTCAGATGAAAAGATGAAATATTTTTACCAAAATGAGGTCTTTTAGTTTTTTAATTTAAAGAGTAAGAAGAGAGAGAAAAAAAATTGTTTTAGATTTGTCTAGTATGTGTGCAATTAAGAGGTCTTCAGTGGTCTTTTACTTCATGGCTATGCCATGCCTCCTAGAACCAAACCTGATGTAAGTGGCCCAATTGAATTCCTAACTTTTTTGTGCCTGTTTCTTCATCCAACCTTTTCCATTGTTCTACCTTTTCAGTAGTGTTTTTTCCATGTATTTACAGGGTATGTATACAAGTGTATCCCACTTGTATACATATGGTATTATTTGAGTGAATCACAGAAGAAAAGTTAAAGTTAATATCTCCTTCCCATATTTAATCAAACTATATAACCTTTGTAATCAATTCAGAGAGGCTGAAAATGTGCCATGGTGGATGCTTTCCACCTTAATCTGCAGCACTTCGGCCTCTCAGTTCTCTTCAGCTCCCCACCGTGAGAGCCAAAACAATAACAATCACCTAAAATTTGAACTCAAAGTAGCATTTGGTCTTACAGCTGAAACTCCTTAAAACAAATAAAATGAGGAAAAACCTTAAATTGTGCTCATCAAGGCAGTGAAACTTGTGTGTGAGACAAGGATATAATGATAAAATGTGTTGATGTGGGTAGATTCACAAATATCAAAGAAAGTAAAATGTTAATTTCCAATGTTACTGTTTGTTTCTCTTCTGTTTTCACTAAGTTTCAGCAAAATATATCTGCTCTTCTTCCAGGCAGCTATGGCTACTGCTGCCAACCCAGTTACACATTACTGTGATGGCAACAAATTACATGGCTATCTCTCTGAGCTCCCTGTTTCCACTAGTGCTTATTCTAAAAGTCATTCTGCCAGAAGCAAGAAAGTACATCCTCACCTTATCTAACACCTTTTCTCCCTTTTCTCTCACCCTGTCACACTGTTTGTGTCCTTTCTTACCTTTTTGCTTCTGTCTAGCTAAGACCTTGCTCACTTCACCCAAAGAATCTGACAAACTGCAACCCCTCAAACCATGGCAGTAGTATCTTCTGCCACTTGTGATCTGGAAACCATCAGATATTATCTTGTCTAATTATACTGCAAATTCTTCAATGGAGAGATTATCCATTTGTACAGTGCCTGGTGGAAACCTGTTCCCAACCAGCCTTTTGGCAAGACCGAAAAAAAGGAAAATCCACTTGTGTGTGCCTAAGAGTTGGTGACACCCTTGTGAGATATAAAAGATCTTTTGATTCATTGCCTTCAGCCTTCAACTCACTTGTCATGCAACGTCTGTTCATAATCTCGCCGACCATACTCTAAGAGGACTTCTCTCTGCAGGTCGTTTGCTAATAGTAATAATCCAGCACCCACATTCCTCTGCAGAGCTGCCTCTCAATTCTCCTGCACTTCTTAGACTTAAATAGGAGAAAGGGATGCAATGCTTCTCGGGACAGGAGACACACGAAGGAACAGGCACAGAGAAAAAGAAGACAGACCCTCAAATCCTACCATCATCAGTAACAACAAAAGCAGCATATAGCTGGGTACTGGAAGGTGGAAATCTGGCAATGCATCGCGCCTGCACGATACAACAGCCCAGTCCTCAGTTTTTCAGCATATTAGGTGCCCACGCCTCAGGCTATCAAATTACAGTTGTTTATGGCAAATTTCAAAGTCATTTATAACAAATATATCATATCAGAAAAAGGAACATTTAATCCCACCAAGGAGATAATGTGGTTTTTACCAGAATATCAAATGCAGTTTCCATTTTCTTATGTGAAACAATAATTTCTCTGTGTTTTACAACAATTACTTGACATCACTGTCAAAATTAAAGATTCTATCCACCAGCTCTCCGAAATCCTGCATTCCCTACAAAACCGTGTAGAGGAAGCTACAGCTTCCTCACAGCTGTAATCTTCTACGACTTTGAACGAGTAGGTGTCAGTGTCCCTGGGCAGATGTGTATGATACCAGGTCACTAAGTCCATCTATCTATTAATAAACTAACAATCGTGTATTATATTTACTTATATTTTTATATACATTAAGCCAATATACATGCTATATATTCTTACTTAGAGGAGCAGTTCATATTTTTCTTGAGGACTCTGTCTTTAATTCACCGATGCAATGCAGCAATTAGGAAAAAATCTTTTCCTAAATTTAGTAGCAGCAAGTGTTACTTCATTAGTGCGTCTGCCTAGGGTTTTCTTCACAATAAATTCTGCATAAAGGCTGCAGCCAGGATACACACAGTATGATATTTTTATTTGTACTAGGGTTCCACCCAGGGGCAGTAAATAGCACCAAGCCTTTCAAGTGTACAAGGATGTCCTGGCCTTTATTTCCCCCTTTACTTTATTAGGCTCATTCACCCCGCAGTCCAAGTACAATTAGAGATTAAAATGAAGTGCAGTCTTTAGAGGGGGGCATGAGAATGGTTAAAACTGGAATCAGAGAGGGAGAAATACAAGCACAGAAGCAAATTCTCAACATCAGTTCATTGCTTCATGACCTATCACTTGTTCCTTGTGAATTTTATGTGGGAACTGATTTATAGGGCAAATCAATCACTCTAGCAGAAAGAAACCTGTCCTTAAAACTGTGTGAAAGCATCTGTCTGTGACAGCAGACATGCAGCATGAATAAAGATTGAGCACAAAGTTGTTTGCTTTAGAGGCTTACCAAAGGTATATTAAAAACAAACAAAAGAAAAAGACAAAAAACACAAAAGAAACAAACCTTAAAACTTTTGCACAACCATTATAAAAGAAATAAATATCTAATCATTGTAAGTCACCTCTGCCCTATGAGTACAGTTTGCTACATATTTAACATGTAAGTACTGGAGAAAGGTAAATTGGATGGAAGCGCTTATTAGTGTACAAGTAGATATTTGAAGAGGTATTTTGCTACTTATCAGTAATACGGGGATACTTCCAGGGCACGGTTAGGGGAAAAGCCCTAACCATGCTCCGCATTGTGGCACCGGTGACAACAGCAAAGCCTTCCTTCAAGAAGTAGACCACTGAATTGAAAGAAATGTGTGCCAGTAACACTTGCTAGTGGACAAGCCAAGCCTTTTGCGACGGGTGTACACCGTACCTTGCTTGCCCCGCTNTCCAGCCACTCTTCCCCAAGCCTGTAGCGTTGCATGGTGTTGTTGTGATGAACAACCAACCAATCAACCCAATAGGGTTGGATCCAGAGGCTAGCACAGACCTACAGCCCAATGACTTTGTTCCTCTTTGAAGAGGTCTTCAAGCATCAGTGACCCTCATAACTATGATGCCTCCTTTAGCCCAGATTGCCATGTCCAGCTGAAAAATCCAGATCTAATTTGGTCCTCTGAAACAGATGAACCTAAAATAAAAAAGAAAAGACATTATAAAATTCTAAAAATTCATAAAATGTTCTTTTCACATAGGACTATTTTTTACATTGAAAATGGAGAAGTGCCAGAGCCTATATTATTCCCACATAAAGTCCAAACTGCTTCATTACTACAGCCTTCAAGAGACTCAGACATGATGGTGAGGAATAGCTGGTGATGGACACATGTACACCTACAACTCAGACACGTGCACTCAAGTATTGGTGTCACCAGGTACAGAAGCAGAAACAGTAAATCAGTGAACTAAACCACTTTGCTCTAGTAAGAGAGAAGTACAGATTTCATTATCTGAGGCCTTCTCAGGGTGAGAGTCTTAATGGGTGCAATGAGCTCAGTGGGAAAAGATGGTATCTGAAAGCAAAAGAAATCTCTGATGATTTTAAGTACTTTAATTTTTATCCCATAAACAATTCAGATGGGATGAGCTATGTAATAGCTTTTTTATGATAATTATGTCTATTTGTTTGGTCTTTTACCAGATCGTTAAAGCTACTGAGGTTGCTGGAGCGCCAATTTTTTCTTGAATTGTTTTAACTGTTCTTATTTGATTGCTAGAGTTTAGTGATGATAGAGATTTATAAGCAGCTATTTTTAAAAAGCCTGCCTTCTGAATATAAACAGTCCCTCCCTCTTGAAATAATTTCAGTGAGAAAGTTTTTCCTTTTTTAAAAAGAGTAAAACAACACAGGAGGAATCTAGAAAATATGGTAATAAAAAATATTTTCTTTTTTCCCCATAAGGTTACAGGGAAAAGGAGAAGGCAAGCAGAAAGAAAAGCATTTTAGTAATAAGGTCTGGCACATGTTCAAACATAAATGTTCCTCATGCATTGGGACTGCACGACCAGTTCACACAAATGAAATCAAGAGTAACTTCATTCCACCCTAAAATTCAGCACTGGAAAAATTTATTAATTTGACTTAATCTCTTGCATGGGATTGCTGTTGTAAAACCATGGATGGGGTAGGCGGAGAAGGCTGAAGGGATGTATAGATAGATAGACCTCTAAGTGCGCTTCCACCAGAACACAGAACTCTGAACTCAAGTGTAAAACCCCATCTCCAACAGAACACAGCACAGCAAGGGCTGGTTAAGGAAGTGAAGCTCTGAGACACACATCAGTTTCACCATTGAACAGCCTGAGGAATCAAAATATGACAGAAAAAAATACCAATTTACTTACACACTGCCTGAAGTTTTGAACACACAATTAGTTTTCGATAGGCAGATTTTTCTAATTATGAACAGTTGCGTGTGTTTATGCGTCTTAGCAGCTTTCTGTAGCGTGCTGAGTCCAATGACAGCATTTGCCACCTGCATTGCAATTCTCAGAAATTTAATTATAATACTGTGCACATATCCCTGCAGTTTCGGCATCAGTTACTCTACTATCGCATTAATATTATTTATTGCACCTGCTTAACCTTTGTATTTTCTAATAGGTTTTCAAAGTGGTTTTACATACACTGCTTTGTATACTACACAGCAGTATGAAATTTAGAGAGAAATTTACATAATTCTCCAAGGTGTAAACTTCTCTTCTATTCAAAGCCATTAAATATCATCTATCTGTATATCACTGGCTTTTTTCAAAGTCTCAATCACATCTATATGCAATTGAGTTTTCAGGAAGCAGAATTGCTTATAGTACATCAGAAGTAATTTGTTTCCATCCATTAAAACATTCATTTACATTTTTAATACCACAGATTTTCCAGAAATGAATGCATCTTAAATATAGCATATTTTAGATTAGTATTGTTAAAAAAGGAACATAGGTAGGTGGTGAGGCTATTTATACACAATATATGTTGCGTATGTGATATACAACCAGCCATTTCTTAACTGATCTCAAAATTGTCCCAACAACCATCTGCATTGCCAGAATCACAGTGCCACTGCCCCAGAGAGGGCCGGTAAGACCTGAAGGTGGCCAAGATACAGGTTTTAGGAGGAGTTGCAATAGTTGTGGATCTATTATCTCCATGGCCGAGATACAGCAAAACCTACTTTTCAGAACACTTCTTTTCCACCAACTTCCTCTTCCTATACTTATATAGTTCTTGTCTGACCTACCTGTCTGATGTGAGGGCTTATAGTACTGAGCAGTTTTGACACAGCTCTGGATCAAAGCACAAGAAATTTGTCTTCTGCTTAAACACAAATGGTGTGATGAAAGGTAGTCCCACATAAAACGATCACCTGAAAAACTGCTGTTCATTTTTTTCTCTACTGCCATCATAAAAAACTCAAGTATCAGTCAATAAAAAAAGCAAGACTTTTTTTTTTTCTCTGCTTTTTAAGAAAAGCAGCAGCTATTGAGAACTAGAGACAAAACAGTGTTTATACCCACTGTGATTCAACAAGAAGACTATTCAACTTCACAGGATTAATTGTCCTTGGAAAACAAAAAGGAAAAGTTTTAGTAGTAGAAAGTAAAAACCAGCCACCGTACAAACTAGAATGGCATTATTTTTGACATTACCATTTAAGATGGTTTGGTTAGGGGCAGCAAGGCAAACTATCCTGTTGACATTGCTTTTCTTTGCCATGCCATCAAGGTAAATTCCTGGACGATCCATATACCATGAAAGACCTCCAGCCCCCTTTACCTGGTGTTTTGGAAGGATTTAAGCCATCAGAATCAAAGGAAATTTGTTCTGTGTTCACAACCTTGGCAGGAAAGAAGAACAGAGGCATTTGTGCAAGAGGTCTTCATCCACGTCCTACGGTGAAGCTGACATACAAAGGTAGTGGACACTCTACTACAGTTTAATTTGAAAGTCCACAATGCCTCCCAAAGCCCTGTACCTAAAAGGAAAAAAAATCATATCTGCTTCAAAACCAATTCCTTTCCAACCAAGTTTCTTGACCATTTTTGGAAAGAATTTGAAAAAACTTTGGAAGTATATAAAAAGCACAAGATTTAAATATATCTCATGATTGTCTCAATACTCTAAAGTGACTAAATTCAAAAACATAAGTTCTGGTGCATAGAACCTATAAACTTCCACAGATGCATTTTCATTCATTTTTTTACTTTTTTTCAGAATATAGCTGAAGCAACATATACTGAATACCTCAGAGAAAGACTTAGGATACCGTATAATGGTATACATCTGGGCACAGACTTTAGATCTTCTAAAATAACTGTGCCTATAGGAATTTCATTAGGTTAGAAATAATTACTGACAAAACCCCAAGATCAAGATCTGCTGCTATGAAACTCATTACACTCTTCAGGCAAGTGGGTATCATTTCCAAAGAGATGCTCATATCCTTTCATTGTCCCAAGAAGCTGCACATAGAAAAAACCTCAACATCCACTTTCAGTTAAAAAGTGTGTGTAGGGGAGGACGTAGATATGAATTTAAGCAGAAGAGAAGAGAAAGACATAAACAACCAAGACATGCTCCAACCTGCAGCACTTCTGCCTGTCATCCTCAGACAAAAACAAGCAAAGCTCTTGATATTTCTTGTATTGAGGTGACACCAAAAATAGCTCACGTAAACCTCATATCACACACATGAGAAAAGCAAACAAGCACATCAAATCTGAGTCTCCTAGACATATAAAGATGTTTCATCCTATAAAGCAGCTACTGTATCTCCTTTGGCCTGGCAGTCACTGGCTTTGAGACAAGATTTCATTTCTGTCAAAGCAATCGCAGAAGGGGTCATCAGTGCTGAAAGGGTTGATAAGACAAAGCTGCTGGAATGTGCTGACACTCACACAGGAAGGAATGAGACGTGCATTTGGGACTCAACCCCAGTACAGTCGAAGTCCACATCCCCACTGGGGTCTACCACATGTGCCACCACTGCAAGGACAGAATCTGACCCCTGTGACTGCCCCACAGGAATAAGCATCTGCAAAGCCCTGCATATGTTTATTAACATATCTAGCCTTCTCCAAACCATAGTATTTTGCAATATTTTTAGATGTTTTTCATACATCAGAACAAGAACTACAGTGCTCCAGAAATGGCTGAATTCAATGCATTTGCCCTTAATGCCATTTTGACAAGAGAGGGCCAACAAACACAACATGTGCTGACAAAAGAATCGCTAATGATGAGTAGAAAAAGAAATGACATTTAGTTCTGCAAGATTCTTCACTTTAAAACTGCTTCTGCCAATACTGGCACATATTTCATATCTTTAATGTTCAACCTTGTTTGCCATTATAAAGCAAATATTTGTCAAGTCCCTGTACTCTCTGAAGTTTCCCTGGGCTTACAGCAAAAATTTCTCTGCTGCTAGATGCTGATGTGTCAGAGGGAGACTGCAGGAATTCAGACCAGAAAATGGGAGGTCATCCCTAGGTGGAAAAGGAAAAAGATCTGAAGAGTTTGAATCTAACCTGAGTCAAAGGACTGGCTCAAGTCGCCGGGTCCATTACCGTCACATGGTGAGATCAAAGGGAGGGAGGTAGAGGTTTCAGGACACTTCCCAGGGTGGTTCAGAGTTAGTCCCTTTGGGAGATTAATTTAGAAATGACAGAAGGTGCAGACTATTCACTAATTTCTGTTTAGGCATTTCTACCTGACCACAGATCTACAAATATCATGATGTGTCTTCCCTTAACACCTCTCTTCAGTTCTCCAAAAGTTCAATTCCTCAATAAATCACCTCCTATAACACTACCATAAATGACTTCCATGTTACCAGATGGCCAGTTATGATTCTCAAATATCAAACAACATTTATTTTAATATATGCTTATGGCTGAGATTTTCAGGAATGAAACAAGGCAGAATTTTAAAGCTGAATCAAAAATTTGGAAGCTTTCCTCCCACTCAATTTGTTTTCAAAAATGTCCAATTGATTTTCAAACACATGTTTTATTGACTTTCCATGTGCTCCTAAATTACTTTGGCAATTTCTGCTCTGGGCATTGAAATGACTTAAGACACCTTTGAAAAATCAGAGCTGTAATGCTGAATACATATTGTTTCTATTTACATAAAAAGTGTTTTGCCATTTTCAGAGCTTCCTTACTTTTTTTCTTACAGTGAAGGCAGGAGATGGGAACCAGAGTGTGCCAACAAATTTGAGAAGCAAGCAAATGAACAAGGAGAGAAAAGATGTAGAAAAGATTTTAAAGTATCTGTGTGCCAAAAAGTTTTCCAAAAAAAAAAAAAAAAAAAAAAGTAGATTTCAGCTACCTTGAAAGCAAAAACATTTAAGTCTATAATTACACAAAGGAGAATTTGAAGCTAAATGAATTACCAGAACAAGATGGCTCTGATTGTGTTTGCCACTATTTTCTGCTTTATTCCAATTAGCCATAACTTTATAATTTGACTTTTTTCTTTGTACTAGTCATTCTGAGACAATGTCAGCATTGAGTCCATAAGCATTTTGAGAATTAATTAAAATGTCATGAAATAGTTCTTTCATTAGCATATATATGGTCATAAAAATAATTATAATTACTTCTTAGAGGTGGAGGAGAGTTAAGTTTGATTGATGGAATTAATGAAAACATGGACAGTTCCAACATACTAAATAGCAGAAACCTGGAGATTAAATATCTACTATGCAAAGTTGTAATAATTACAGTAAGAGCTAAAAAGATTAGTATTCAAAAAGAATAATGTACCTTAGAGCCTAAAATACCCATTGCAAATTATGAATGTATTTTCAACTGTTTATATCATTCTCAAAAGAAAAATATCATTTTGATTAACTTCCAAAGTCTGCTAGATTAATAGGTATTTGCAGTCTTACAGAGTACAATCAATCCCTCTAATCTTGTTATCAGATGCTAAACAGCTGGGTGACCTGATTTAAGTGTTATAATTTTAAGGAAGTAATAACGTATAATAGTTTCCAAATGCCTGCTAAGAATTCGCAAGCTGTATAATACACCAAAAGATATGCAAATAAATGACATTAAAAGAAACATTATAATTAGCATTGGAATGCATATAAACTGCTTGTGCAGCCATAACCAACCTAATCTTATTTCAGTTATGTTTCTTTTAATTTATTCTCTCTTTTAAAGACCTGAAACACAGTAATGATATTCTTAGAAGCCCAGGTGAATCCACTCTACAAATGGCTAAATTGTTAAGCTGAATAAAACCTTTTCATTTGGTAGCTGAGACCCTCTAAAGCAAACTGACCACAATTTGCAAGAACGACAAAAGGAGATTAACATGCAAGTGGTACATTCACGATTTTTATTATTCTTCTCCAGCCACTCAGTGTAGAAAACAAAACTCAAAAACAGGGCTGAGTGGCATTAAACTCCCTCTGGGAGGTCCAGGCTGAGAGCAGCGCCCTTGGTGATGTGGAAGTGGTCAAAGCAAAACTCAACCCCTGCTTGAGCAATCACCTGGTGCCATTTGCAGATCCCTTTGGCCTGGCTGCTCAGGCCCTGGAAGGCATTTGCTGGTTTTCTACATGGTTCTTCAACCTGCTGCTCCTACCTAAGGTTTTGTAGCTCAAATGCGGACCAAGATGCTAAGTGCTTGCTCTGTTATTTGATGGTCATCCAAGAGAATGGACCAAGGCTTTGGTTCTTCTGCCTCCAAGGATTACAGTGGGCAGCCCCACTACATCTCACCTCTCTTTTAAACACTCTTTTTTAAAATAAAGCTTGCTGATGACAGCATAGCAGAAGACTGGCAGAATATGGGCCAAACCCAGGAGAAAAGTCAACCCAGCTGAAACCCAGGTCAGGCAGCTTTATGTCCTGATGAACATTCAAAAAGTTCCTGATGTCTTTTAAAAGATAGGATCATTAAAGACACAAGCAGGAACATCAGATGAAGTAGAGCAAGAAGAGGAATAATTTTTTTAGGGCATAAAACTAACAAAGATGAAACTATAGTCTACCAGATAGGAGTTTCCAATTCCTGCCAGTGATTTTTTTTTTTTGTTTCTAGCTTTGCATGTAAAGAAAAGCCATTCTATTCCCTGCCCTCACTCTGCTTTCCATCATGGATGATCGCAGACCGAGGCTGACTGCACCTGCCCCAGGGGTTTATTTAGCCTCCTCGGAATTATTCTGTAGAAAGATCAAGGCTTAATAATGCATTATGCAGGAACAGTTATTTTTTAAACATTTAATTCCTTTGTCATTCACACACAGCACTACAACGAGATGGCACTACCTAAAAAGTATGTCCATGCCTCTACCCAGGACAGAGTGAATGAAATAATTTTGCTCTATGTCTTGAGTCTGTCCCTCAATCGCAGGACAAGGAGGATTCAGCTCTATTACAAGTTATCTTCTGCACCTACTGATGTTTTTTTTCTCCCAGCAGGTGGGTCTGAACTTCCTAAACAGTGCTATTAAAAACATTATACACATATGTATATCTCCCTACCCTAATAGGCAAAGTGTCTCTACTACCTAGAACACTTATGTTTCACGGCAGTCTGTTCACAATAAAAAATGACCTGCAAATTCTGCGTGCTATCCCAGCTGCAAAGAAGGAGAGGCTGACAAGAAGCACAGAAGAGATGCTGTAACTGTTATTAGCTGTTCTACCCATGTCTATGTACCACATTATTGTATGTTATTTCCAGATGGCAGGTTGCTGATTTTTTTTTTTAAAGCAACTGCCAACTTTGTGAAGAATTATTTTGCAGAAGCATTAACTGCATTTAAAGGTCTTGTCTCTTTTAATAAGACTTTTCTAATCTCACATCCCCCCTCTCTAATCACACAAATAGTTTAGACTAAAAAAAGCACTATATGGTAGGAAGAAGTGGGAGGGAGTGGGCACTCACAGCTGTGCATGCTGCTGCCAAGCAGTTTGTTTTCCATTCTTGTATTGATATAGATGCTCTGACAATTGTCATGCCAGATTCTCAGAAATGCCATGTTTTGCAAACTGCCAAATTAAGGAGCGAAGATCTTATTTTTTTTAAGCATTATGTTTTAAAGATTTTCCCCCTCTCCCCAGGGGAGCTATATGGTGGAAGGTGACACATTTTAAATGGTCTTAACCGATGGCTGGTACCCAGAAAGGACTACCCTGTCAAGGAGAGCACTTGCTACCCTGGTGTAGCCACCTGGCATTATCGATCAATAGGTAGACGTTACCACCAAACTGTGGAATTAACTGTAGTCTCTCATTCCAAGGGGACATAATTTGCCCTTTCCATTCTGCTTGAAAAGACACCACTACCATGGACTCTCATCCACCCTTAGCAATCTGAGTGCCTCTTTTCTTGAGCCATGGTCCTTGTGCTGGCAGTTGCTGGAATATGGAATTTTACTTTCTCTCTCTCAGACTTGGTTTATAATCCCTTGTATATAAGCCACACATGCTTCAGTAGGACTGATTTATCTTCGCCACTGCAACAGAATAAAAGAATAAAATGAACCTGGAATAGAGCACTGCCATTTCTAAATTTATCAGCAGCAAAAAGACAATCACAGGGTCCTAAGACCTATTCTAGGGTTCATTTTGACTTGAGCATTACGTGATTAAATAAGGAGTCTGTAATCTAAGGGAGTGCTTAGTCATTCAAAGAAATATTTGCACTGAGTTGCAAAGGATGATCAGATAATTCCTCCTTATACAAAAGATGTTTTGGCAGCACATTACCGTCCCTAACCCAGACCTTCACATCTGTCTCATGCCTTGCGCCAGGGCAGGACTTCTCTTCAGCGTGGGAAATCTGGGACTTGCTGACGGCCTCTGGTTCCTGCAGGCTACCCTGCCCTTTACAGGGAACTCGGATAGCTTGTATTAATTCATTTCTCTGTCTTTCTGCATTTATATGACCGGTGTTTTAAACCTAAGAGTTTCTACCCTTCAAACGATTGTACTCCCATTGTGAGTTGAGCACAGGTATTTCATCAATTATTCACTGTTCTGAAGACATAAGAACTATCTCAAGGCAAATTTGTGTTTCTTCTCACTCCTCAGAAGTAGATATTAGAAAACATGTGCACCTCAACACAGGACGTATGGGAGCCACATTCACTTAAGGGAAGAAAAAAAAAAAAAGAAAGACACCCCTAGCATGCTCTCATTGCATATTTGAATGAGGACCGCCAGTTCAACTGGAGGTTGAGTATTCCAGATTTATAAATAAAGATGTTTGAAGGCACTGACATTTTTCAAGCAGAACTGTCAGAATTATTTTATATTAACTTCACCATCATTTTTTATTCTTAGTCACACTTAACCCTTCTCCATAGAGGGTTTCTACCTCCAAAATTAAGAAAACAGAAATGTAGGAATAGCAATGAACTCATTTTTTTCTTTAAAATACTCACTTTGAATTTCTTTCTCTTTGGTTTTTTTTTGGGTTTTTTTTTGTTGTTGTTTTTGTTTTTGTTTTGTTTTGTTTTTTTTTGCCTCAACATCATCTTGATTGCAATTGCTAAACCAACAACATTAAAACAGTTGATTTTGTTTTCAAATTAAATACTCCTGTCATGGGATGAGGTAAATTAATCTGGCACAGAAAACAACCTATTCATTAAATAACACGTCATAAATTGCATTTTTCAAAATCTCTCAACCTTCCTATTACAATTTTTCCTAACATCACCACTGATAAGCCTTTCACTATGTCAGAAGAAGAATTAGGCTAACTTTAAGCTCTCCTGATAATCCTAACCAATGCTGCGATCCCACTGTTTATCTTTGAAAGTATTTGCCATGAAATAAGAACAGTAAGGCTCAGAAAAACTTCAGCAGAACTATGTTTCTTAACTTTGACAAATTAGGTTTTGCCTCTTTCTCTTTGCTTCTGTCTATCCTTGGGAAAAGAAAATGCACCCAACAACAATAAAACCTAGAAATGCTCCTTATCAGCATAGCTCATCCTATTGAGGAGATATCTACGTGCACCTTTTTACAGAAAATATCATCATTAAAACTAATACTAACCAAGTAAAGGTCTAAGGAGATTATGAATAAAGAATATTTTTGGCTTTGTTTAAAAAAAGAGATTGATTAATTTTTTTAAGTGTTCTTATTCTTACCCATATTTTTACTCAGATTTAATATAACCCAAGTTATTTTCCACCTAGTTCTTTTAAATGGGACAAAACCTTATATCTCCTGCCAGTTTAGAAATATGCAGGTACTTGCATCTTTCACAGCCTTTGTGAATATTGAACAACTTTCAAGTCTAACCTACTTTCCTTTTTTTTTTTTTTTTCCTAGAAATATTCTATAGTCCCTTATGAATGTTGCAAAAGATTCACAAATTCTAACTGCTGTATAAAGCGGCAAAAATTAACATCTCCGAGAACGTCTTTGAGATGTGCAGAGATTTCCCCCCCTGCCCCAGTAGGCTAGACTTTGATGGGACAGGCTTTAAAAGGAATTTTTAAGCCTCTCAAAACTTATAGGAAAAAAGTAATGCAAATTATTAATTTCCTGTGAACAGTTTTGTGTTCTCCCATGGATCAAAACATGTTGGGATAGACTGGAAAATACTGCATTATACCCCATTAAGATTATACTCTGCATCCCTGAAGTACTATGTTTCCCAAGTATCAGAGTGTAGGATTTCCCTGGATACTCCTTTTTTCTTTCTTTTATTTCCCTCCTTCTTTTCCCCATCCCTGAGACAACCAAGCAAATAAGCCCATAAATAAAACATACAGTACCTCAGTGGGTGGAAATCCAGATTGGGTTTCAAACATAGATAGTAGTTTGTTGAGTCAAAGCATATGATGTTACTGCTGCTAGGAGGTAAGAGCTGCTTCTGATGTCCTGAGGATCAGGGCTGTCCTCCGTTCACACCTTCTAGTGCAGTTGAATTAAAAGCAGCTTGTAATATGTAATTAAAAAGTAGCCCATAATACCTTTCAAGTCTCAAAGGAGAACACAACAAATTATATCCCTATTACAGAATTTGATTGGGTGAGTTATGAAAGCCACAGAAGGGGAAACTAGTCCTACTGAATTCTGTAGAGGTTTAACACGTGCATCTCGTAATTGCATCTGGCCAATCATAAGAACAAACATAATCCTTTGAATGGAAGGAATAAATCTGCTAACAAAATCTGGTCATAAAATCTACTTTGGTTGTAAAAACACAAAGAATATTCCGGTCCAAAGATCTAGTGACAACTGAGAGTTAGGGGGGAAAAAAAACAAAAACAAAACCACAAACCAAACCAAACAAATCCCCACCCCCCCCAAAAAAAAAAAAAAAAGAAAAAAAAAAGAAAAAAATATCCTCACAGTACATGACATAATTAATAGAGGCTGCTCTTCACAGATGTACAGAAAACTGCATGGTCTTAGCTGCAGTACACAAAGCTATTATATTATCAGAGATTCATTTCTTGAAAGTGTATTACTTTCAGCTAAAAGAAGTCTGAAGTATTTCATGATACAATCCATGTACGACAGGTGATTTAATAGTGTTACTACACAAAACACCACGCTTTTTTGTCTCTAAATACAGCGTTTCCTGCTTATGCCCACTCAGAACGTGACAAATCATTAGCTTCAGCATTTTAATTGAATTAACTGAATATTTCCCCTCCAAAGCCATGCATTTCTTTTAAAGGGTAACCAGTAGGTAAGGCCCAACTCCATACTTCACTAAAATTTTCCAATCTTCCTCCGATGCTCCCCACACATATCAGCGAGGCTTACTCCATACCAGCCTGTAGACCCTCAGCTGCATTTTCTACCACAAAACATGGTACTCATAGACCTACAGAGAGTATAACTCCTTAGGAAATCTTGAAGATAACGTTATCCTCTGCCCTCTGAAGGAATGAGCCATTTCCCCTTTTGGGGTGGGCACAGGGCACACGTTTCCTCTGCTTTGCTGCTCTGCACAGCTGCAGGACAGAAGGGCTGGAGAGGACCTCCCCACCTGCCCCACCTTTTGCAGGGCATGTGCTGCGAGCACTGTACCAGACAACTGTGCCATGGCTGAAGGGAGAGTGAATGACATAGAAGTCTTATCATCCGAAGATGTCCCTATTCTGTGACCGTTTCATTATACAAATACAAACCGTAATGTAAAGTAAAAGTTTAGGAATGAAGTGTCAAGCTGTTTCCTTTGAAAAAAGTAATCATACTTATTTTTCTTTATGGGGCAGAGGGAAAAAAAAATTGTTTTCCTAGATTAAAACGTACGTAGATGGGAGAGCTGCAATTTTCTGCTGTAGTGGAAACACTGGGCCTTAATCCTGGTGCTTTTATAACTATCGCGAACTTAGATCTAAGTAGTAAGCCCTCGAGCATTAGCATTTTGCTAACATCTTGAAAGAGAGGGTTGACTCATTTATTTTGGCTATAATACTCAACTGGTGAAGCAAACATTTTTACCCTCCTTTCTATATAAAAAGAAATGGTAAATTTTTAGTTCCTTGACAGCACTTCTTTCTTACCAACTTGCCCAGACACCCAATTGTGCAAAAAGTGTTGATACATACAAGGAAGAAACACCACAAAACTACAGGTTATGACACATACAGTCTATGCTAAAATATAAGTAGCCTTCTTTTATGGGCCACTGCTCTGGGATCTATATTTTTACTCAGCTCCTTTGATTATGCTGCCACCAGCAGCTTTCAAGACATAAAAAGGCAAATGACAGGTGCTGTCAGTGACTCGAACAAAAGCTGTGGAAATTCACTGAGCATGTAATACGGGAGATTTTAGCAAAGCTAAAAATCCACGGTAGCTTTGACTAACTTGATCTTTCAGAGAGCTATTTGAGGAAGAGAGTCACAAAATAATGAATTGGATGTAGCGTTACATAACAAAGAACTCCCCAGGGTCTTGTCTGCTGCCGTATCTCATAAACTGTAATGATTTTCATGTTAGATCAAAGAACAGCATAAAACAAAATTGAGATGAAAACAATTATTCATTGCCCTCAAGTGTATAGCTTTTGTTTTAAGACACTCATAAGCAGCACCGTAGAAGGTATTTCTTTCTTTACACAAATCATTGCTCTGTAATCTTTTCTGCGACAGCATGAACAAGCCTGTTGTTGGAAGGATACACCTCACAGGCCAGCTTTATCTAACTTTCCTCTCAAGTTATAGATAGCCAGGTGGAGCCGATATTCCCTTTTGAGGCACGAGGGGAAGGAAAGAAAGAAAGATCGTCTCCATGATAAAAGCAACAGGAAAAAGTACACCTTGGGATTTGAAAAGAAAAACAGGCAGTTGGTAGAGCTCGCAGAAGAAAGAAGGGCAGGAACGCATTAAGCTGCACGTATGCAGCAAGAACAATGTTTGCTTCCATGGACTTGGCTGCGTTACAGCCTGCAAGTGCAGTGGGCACGCTCTTCTACATTCACCAGAAAGAGCTTTGGCTTGGGGAGAACACCATGGAACAAGGGACACAGGGAAAGGGTTTCCCCCGGTTGGGACATGAGAAGGAAGTTATGGAAATTAGAAAAATAATTACTTTGCAGCCTTGGGTGACAGGATGATTGAGCACCACTATCATGGCTCACCAGATCTGGAGTATTCTAGCTCCCATTAGGCTCAGGAAACAGGAGTTTCTGAAACCTAATTTTTACATAAGGTTTGTTACATCATTAATATGCTATCAATTTCTAAGTAAACATATTTTCTGCAGAGATCAATCCTGCTAGAATTTGAATACTCATAAATTGTTAAGGTCAAAAAGGGCAGCAGTACTTAATTTAACAAGTTGCAGTACGTAGGAATAGAGAAGGATCTTATCCCTGCTCTATGAACTCCAAACAGTGTAGATCACAACACTGAAATCAGGTATATTTAAAAGGAATTTTTTAAAGTGCAAAAATCTAGGATATTTCTTTTCACTAACACCATAATCATGTATTTACAACAATGTAGCAATTAATTTTAATTTCCACACAGGGATACAGTGACATGGAGAGGTGATTTTGAGGAATTACCCACTAAAAGAAATGAGAAATTTTTTTCAAACTCAAAGGCACGTAATTTTTTCCCCTTCTTCATGCATTATGAATAAATTAATTCCCAAAACTTTTTTTAATACAGAAATACTTTATTACAGTTCAGGGATAAAAGTATCATGAAACCTAAAATGAAAATGCTTATTATCAGAAATGGAAAAATAATAATTTGTCAAACTTACTTCATCTTCAGTTCATGAAACATTCATGAGTAGATTTTGAGTCCTTTAAATTTGTTATTTGTGCTTATGTGACATTTGCTTCCTCCAATACATTTTGCTTATTAAGCATCATAGTGTTCAGACTCTGATCTGCATGGGATCTTCACTAGTCAGTTGTGATTAATCACATAATTGCATTAATGTAATTTCTCTTCCTTGACTGGACGAATGTGATTCCCTAAAACAGGAAAAGTTCCTGATGTTGTCTCAAGGGCTTTGAAATACTCAGCATGGCTGAAAGATAAGTGGGTTAGGAAATGATGGAAAAGGCTAAAGCTTTTCTTTCTGGCTTCACTGAGGTCTCAACAGAGTCACAGTTCCCACCAGGCTAATGTAAGATTTATTGGCTGGTTACAGAATTTGAATTTAATTTTCTTTTTTCCATGGTCATATGAGTGCCTGCACTGAGATATGAAGAATGGAGGCAGATTTTTTCAGCTTGTGTTAATTGCATAGCTAGGGATATTAGGATCTTGCTGTGGTAAATTATGCACTACCTATTAAAACACATTTTGTTCTGTTCTTATGAGCCTAAAAATTCATTTTGGGTTAAATCTTTCTGTATTTCCTGAGTTTCTTAGCTACACTGTACACCATGAAAGTTCCACAAATGCTCAGTTGTAACCAGGTTTTCTGGACAAATTCAGTCTTATCATAAGCATTTCACAGAGGACAGCTCTGGTATACAAATACCTGGGGGAAGCCAACCCACAAAGGAAAAAGATATCTTTAAAATATATTTTTTTTAATTTTTCCTAATAGCCACCACATATCTTTTATGGTATTCATCTGTTACTGCCCAAAACAACTACCAACTGCTATAAGTAATATTGGGAAAATTGTTATTCCAAGTACTTGACTTATTAAAGCTAATTTTATCCAGAATCGAATATTGTAGTCAGACTAGTCAGCTATGGGCAAGTCTGATAAAACTAGATAAAAGCACATTCAAGTTACCCTCAGGGGTAAGGTGTATATATATTGGAGGGAGGAAGGAAAAAGAAAGAGTATAGGGTGCAATGTATGTGGTAAAGAAGAGTGTAGGGTGTTCTGCCTGACATAGGTCCAGAAGAATTAGATTTAAAATTTCTTTGAGGATGTTTAATTAAAAATAGACATCGCAACAAAAAGTCTTAAAAACTAGACTACTTTCCATCAACACTGGTAGTTTCCAATTTTGATGAATTATTAGACAACAGATAAATAATCCATAGAATAAAAACAGAGAAAAGGAGTTCCTTTTATTAAGGATATAACTCCTTAGTCCAGTGTGCATTCTCAGTAAATTTAAATAATGAAAGTTGTGGTCAGAGTAGACAGCTACGACTCAATCGTACAGAAATATCTCCAGCAAATTTATCCTTTAACAACTTCATTATTCTGTTTTGAAGCATCTCAGAAGTTTGGGTTTTGTTTTTGTTTTTTTTTTTTTTTCTCTATTTTTATTTATTTTATTATTTTTATTTATTTATTATTTTCTCTACTCTATTCCCTTAGAGTAGAGTTAGGTTGAATTTTACATGTAGCACTTTTATTCCCCATCCATTACTTTCTTAGCACTGAGCATCCTGGCAGCTTTCCCACCGCTGCTACACCACAAAGCAGATCTAGACGGGTGGTTAATCTAGCCAGGAGCTGTCTCAGCAGCAGGAGCAAGCCTGGCTAGCGAGATCCTTAATGATGTAATCATTGGGTCATACCCTAGCGAGATTCATTTTGGATGATACTTTTGCCTTAAGCAGCATTTACTCACAGATAAAGTGCAAGATTTGTATTTGGACTTAACTGGCTAAGTGAGCTTGTCTAGCCACTCTCTCTACCCCTTTTTCTTTCTAGTTCTACAGTTAATGCATTTATAGAATTATTTAAATGTTTTCACACTATTTTAAAGAAATATTTTTAATAAATGTATTAATTGTTAAGATTAGTTCTAGATTAGTGCTAAAATTAAGCAAAAATTAGTGCCAGATTTAATCTATGTAGGTAATAAAAATAATTCCTGATGTTCACTTCATGCAAATATTTCACTAAAAAAAAAGACAGAAAAAAAATTGAAGCAAATGAAAAGCTCATGCCATTTAAAAATATTCAGTTTGGCGATAAAACTGTCCTCCATTCCTTTTGAGTAGGCACCCAGTTCATTTATTTTCTTCTTTAAACTGCAAACCAGTGACCAGTTTTATGAAGTGATAGAAAAATCTTTGTCATGCAATCTAGCATCCTTAAAAAGTCTTTACTTCCTATTATTTATGGAGAAGTCCCTTGATTACGTAAATTAAGGGGTAACTTCTTGTTCAGCTACAGTAATCCAAACACTAGGACTTTGGGCTGGGTTATGAACATAAACCTTATATGGGCATATTTGATCATAGACATAAATTCTGTGCTAGATTACATAAAAATACCATTCTAGCATTTTCTCTTACAGCTTCTCAGTTGCAGAAAAGATTATTCATGCCTTGAAACATTTTTAATTCTGGTGTGAACTTGAAGGTTATAACAGGTAACTAGATCAATTGAAAGCAGATCCTAATTTTAAAGATGAAGATACACTGACAGCCTTGTAATAGCAAAATTTCTTTAATTCTGCCTCTAAAGCACAGACATCCCACATGAAAGTTTTGCCACAGCTTTTGATGTGTGGATCCCTTCTTTTTCCTCCCTGTTTTGGAGCTCACAATTTTACCAGAAACTGATGAGTGCATTTGCTGATTTGTTGCTTGAAAGCCAGGAAAATAATTCAGTTTCTTAGTGGAATCAGATGAGGAAGCCCAGTAGAGCCTGTGAGGTGCTTGCTGCATTTTGGGGATTGCCTGGATCTGGACCTTGAAGCTAAACAAGAGGACATAAACCATGAAAGAATGCAGGAAATGTGAACCACGAAGTTGGCTGATACTTGCCGAAGAGAAAGGCCATGGTGTAGTGATGAGTTCTCAGGGGGGGTCTATTAAGATATGAAGTCAAATGTGCAGGGGGGTTTTTTTTGGTTTTCTTTTAAAACATATCAGGCTTGGGACTTCATTCAGCAGATTTTCAGATAGCTCTGGTGGTATCTCATCTCAACAAGACCTCATCTGACAGACTTTACTGAAATCCTCCAACTTCAGTTCAAGGATCAGACGAAGCAAATCCATGCATTGTAAAAATAAACATGACTTCTGTTGCTTCCAGGTTAATTTCAAGCCTGCTAAACCACCAGAGTTACTAAGCACAGCTCCAAAAATGAAGACCTTGTGCTTAAAAGGTCCTAGAGGCCACTCCAGGCAAATGATGGAATTATCTGAGGCACATTTTTTCCAAAGGTAAGTTAAGTGTCTAGGAAGGGGACGGACACTAAGATGTGACTATTTCTGTTAAGCTGCACTCACATTCTTTGACATAAGTGAAAAGTCTGGCTGGGAGTACTTTGTTTGTTCTCTCTCCCCCGCAAGTTTGGGTAGTGAAATGTTTTAATGCTCTGTATTCATTAGCTGCAGTCATGATCTCCAGAGGACAGGGAACACAAAATTCATTCAGTTCTGCAGAATCAAAGACAAGTTGGAAGTCAGAGTAACATTCATTTATATTTGTGGAAGGCATTAATCAGATCTGAAGTTGTTTTGGTTTTTTTTTTTCCTTCCCCTGAACTCTTTACAAAACTCTTGACAAGCCATCAGTGTGTCAAAGCTTGGATAATGCTACCCAAACGAGTTTCCAGTGAAACAAAATCAGGCAGTATCATCTATTATAATTATTCTTTCAGAGCTATCAGTGTGTTGGTCGTATGTCCAAACAACAAAAAAATAAGTGTGAAAAATGAGGGTTCCAAGAGGACTTCCAAAAGATACCAATTTTAAAATATCAAAAGTATTGCACTATACCAATAAAATTAACATTTAAAAATACAAAAAATAATATGTTTTACCTTTAACTTTATCTTTGCAAACAAGCTTCTATGATTATGAGAAAATTGCTTTGTCTCAGCCCATTTACAGGTAGCTTGCCCCCGCTTCCTCCCTTACAGAGGTGATTATTTCTAAGTGCATTTTGGAAAGCGAATAGAGTATTAGGCTTGCAGAGCAGTCTGAACTGAGGATATCTGATTCAGTAATCTGGAGATTTAGTCTCATCATGAAGGATTCCTAATTGTACTCTCCTCAGATAGACCGGAATTAATTCTTGCCATTCTTCCCCTGAAATGTATCTGGGCTGATACACTGATAATAATTTTCTTATCTCAGAGGCAGATAGCTAAGGAAAGAGCCTGGAAAAATAAAGGGAAATGTTGAAGGTGATTATCATAATGAGAATATTAATTAGCTCCATTTCAGACACCAATTCTTGTCACATGAATTGGTGAGCAACTTGCCAAGCATTTTTATAAATTCTTCTATTTCTCTTGCTGTCGTTACAGTCAGGAGGGGCCTTGCTGATTAGGGAAAATAAAAGTTGATTTAGCAGATGGAAAAAAAAGATAGCGCATAGCTGGGAAAGACCCATATAATCTATTTTTTTACTTCTTCAAGCACTTCCTATACATGATCACATGAGTACTTGGCAGTTAATATAGTTAAAGAGGAGCACAAACATGACTTCTTTTATTTCTTCAGTTCAATGGCCAGGGGGATGCAGTACATTACTGGGTAGTGGTTGTGCATGGTCAGTAACAGAAATCTGGATTTCAGCCTCATCTGTGGACTCATCTACAAAGAAGAAAAACAGAGGAAGCAACTTATCTCCTTTTGTCTTTTCCAAGAGATTTTTCAAGCTCTCTTTTTCTGAACTCTGCCTTCTCTGGACACCCTCAGAACAACTCATTTTTTATCTTGTTACGCCTAGAAAATACCACTATATTGAGATGCAGCTGAGGCTGTTACTCTAGAGAGAAAGTGTTTTTCTCTCTGCTCACTGCTGTGATGCCCTTTGCAAACAAGGGCTTTGGGGGTAGTATCAGGATTATTTTTTCAAATGACTTTGCAGATTAGGTTTCTCCGAGCCACAGTCTCAACACTACTCTTCCACAGGTTTCTATCACCCATTCCGAGTGTGTTGCAAATTGTTTATATCAGAAGGGTGTCATTTTGTGTTTTCTTCCCATGTGTCTGATGTCCCTGGCTCTCCCATATTAAGTCCCTGGTTTTGGGCAGGAATTCTCTCATTTAGTATCAGGCTAGAAATTCAACAAGCTGACATTTACTCCCACTCCTAGACAAACCATGAAATAGCCAAGTTTAAATTCAAGCCTGCCGTGCCTCATGGGACATCTCCCAGCACAACAGGGTCCAACATTACCTGCTGCTTGCATTTAGCCTCTTTTCAAGAGACAGGCGAGCCCCATGTTAATTTAGGTTACATGGTCCAGTAAATTTTCATAGAATGTATCAAGTGCTGATTAAACTGATTATATTATAACAATATTACACATATTATTATAATATATGTATTGTACCCACTTGTAACACTGCCCACTCATTACTCAGCTAAATAATACAGCTGTATTTATCTAAAAACCTCCACTCCTCATAAGTTCAAGCTCTTTATTATTAAAAGCCTAATTGTCAGTTTCCGGGTTTTGTTTCCTTGAAAATTAGTGGCATGGTAAAGTAAAGTAGAAGGACCAGCTTAGCCATACAGACCATAAATAACTGCTACAGAGAAAGAAAACAGAAGTTTGAAGCAGGCTTTGTAATAGATATGAAAAGATATGAAAGATACAAGACAGAGGCTTTGAAGAAAGAAGTGAAGCTGTATTTTCATTCCCTAGTAACTTCTCAGAGCCATAAGAAGAGTCCATGCCTTTCCTGTAGCCCTGTCTCTCAGCATAAAACTGTCTTTCCATTAACCCTCTGTCATACCCCCTCAGAGCAGAGGGTGCTCTCACCGTTCCACCCATGCCATACTCCAGCAGCTCTCCTTTGCAGCAGTTTCTCACCCTCTGATTTTACTTCAGCACACCTGCTTAATCAGCTCCACCAAATCTCTTGACCAGTGTCCCACAACCCACTTTTATAGCCTCCCCAGTGACGAGCACACCTGGTCCCACAGCTGATCCCAGAGAGGGTGGACCAGCCAGCTTGCCAAGTGCCAGGGCATCAATTCTAGTTTCCAATCTCAGCTTTCCTTGCCTCTGAGACAAAACTCCTCTTTTTTCTCTTCTGTGCTTTTAAATAATAGTAACTTTTGCATTTTCCTGAAAGTTTTAAAAACGTATGTATAAGTACACATATAGTTATTAGTTTATGGGTAAAATACATTTGCTTATTACTATCATGGCTCGGAATGCATATAGAGTTAAAATTAATAGCATGGATTTTTTCTGGGATTCCCCATAACTCTCTTCCCAGCAGTAGCATTTGCAAAGAAAAACAACTACAATTAAAATATGACGTGAATCAAAAGTAAAAGTCCTTAATTCTTAATACCATTATTCTCCTCTTTATTCAGCCTGTATATTACAGCAGCACCTGCAAGCTGCATTGCTAGGCAGTATGTAAACACAGACAACATTTAGGAAAGAGGTCTATAAATCCATAATGACTTGAGTTTCATTTCTACAAGGGGGTGTAAAAAACAGATATCCACCTGCAAATATAAGTTGTAGATACTGAAGGATGTTACACCTTCACTAATCTATTAAACAATGGTACAAAGTGCTCGATGACTCTGGGGAGGATTATATGTTGTATTTAGATGTACGGTGTATTCTCACAGGACTTGGCCCATGCATCAAGACAACCAAAAATCACATAGCCATGCTAGTATTATGCCAAAGCTAACTATTAGTTTGGCTTGTCATTGTGCTGACTGAGTCATGGAGTATTTGCTCAGTTCCGTGTTGGCACAGCCCAGAATGGGATCTTTATTTTCCCATGAGAGCAAATTAAGATACAGGATTTCTGTAATTTTTAAAGAACAAGCTTCATAATATAAATTAGAATGTTTTAGGTTTTTTTTTTTATTTATTTTTGCATACTTTTTAAAATAATATTTGAAAAAATATTTACCATACTTCATCTGCATTAGGTATTATTTCATACTTATTCTTAGATTCTTTACATTTAAATTTGTTATAAATGTGGATTAATACCTTTACCTATACCACCCGCCTTGAGCTTTCTCTCATCATCCTCTTCCCTCTCTTCACGGTTATTAACATTAATATATAAAGAGTGGATTAAATTTATCAGTGAAAAGCACAATTATTAAAGACTATATGAGTATGAATTCACTGCCATCAGAAAAGTTTCAGTAACCTTGTGAGGGAAAAGGTGCCAAGCAATGCAATCAACACATTGAGGAGCAGATGAAACCAACATTTCTTTGCAACTCACCCAAGCCTATTGGCCTGCGATGCCTTTGCAGCACTATGCGACGTTGTTAACAGGCCATGCCCAGTCTCCACAGCCATTCAAAATAAAGCTCGGATGAAATTATTCTGCTGCGGTCACCTCTTTCTTCAATATCTTCCAAAGAGGTATCGCCAATGTAGACGATCATTGCCACGGACGTCATTTTCTTAGTCTCAGCTGTCAATGCCCATTTGTAACTCTGGCTCTGCTCTCTGCAGGAGGACACTGGCTTCCCCAAACCCCCAAGCAGATGAGCAGAAACTGCTACAGAATTAGTTGGAAGCCTCCCACTACAGAAATACATATGTATATTGATGTATTTTCAGGGTAAAATAATATCTGTGATCGTAATGGTACCCAATGTACTTAAACCCCTGACAATCATCTGCAAATAATAGGAAAGTCATTTTATTCCATTATAGCAATATATTGAGGAGTAAAAAAAGAGCACTGGACTTCGTCTTTTTATGAAGCAATTTTACTTTCCAGCTTCTGCTGCTGGAAGTTGAACTGAAGGATGGTTCTTCAGTAATTTGTAATAGCTTGGGAGATATGGCTGCCACTTCACCTCAGCTGGGAAGGGCCGCAGATGAATCAGCAGCAACTTCCCCAGATGAAAATAGCTGTATGTCTTTTAAATTTTTAATTGAGACAAAGACTTTGTCATTGCAGTGCATCACACAGTGTAGCATGTTCAGTAACGCTCTGTGTTGAATAAGGCAGCACAATGTTACGATGCGCTGGAAAGGTACAATGACAAACCTCTGACATAATGTGTGTCCACGTTTGAACTGGTATTTGCCTTTCCAAAATAAAGACAGACACATTCCCATGATGGAGGACATGGGATGGTTTTCCATTTATTTGTGAGTAGATGTATAAATCCAAAGGAGAAAGTTAATTAGACTCCCTGCGTGCAAGGCAGTGGAGTACACTCTGATTGCTAATTATTTTAATATAGGTAAACAGCTATTGACAGTAAAAGTAATTTTCCTCCATCCACGGTTAAGAGGCTGCTATCAGTATAACAGCTCAGAGCAAACCTGAGGCAATCTAAATTATGGGTTTTAATCAATATGCAAATTGTTATTGTAAAATACATCAATGATATTTTACTCCAACTGGCCTATCGTTCCTCAAATGCTGCAGGTGTTAGTTCAGGTCTGGATGTTAGTCACTCTTCTTTAGCCTGATGGCCTGTGTTTCTAAGTTGATGTGACACTTTTTCAACTACACGTTCTCTGCTTAAAGGCTCTCTTACTCTGCAGAGTTGCTCAGGCCATCATAGCTGAAACTAGCAAGATTCAAACCCCCTCCAATTTCTGCAGCTGGAGAATCCCAGCTGTTAAGACTCAGGTTATTCGCAGCCCATAACAACTCCTGCTTGCTCCCCTCACTCAAGCATTCTTGATTGTGGGTATCAGCAGGGGTAGGGAGCGCTTACTTGGATAATTTGTAAGACTGATGGTCAAAAGCACCTAACTGTATTTGTTTTCTTTTGGCATTGTCTCCCAGAGGCAAACTGCTAGTTTCATAGTTCTAAGCTTTTGAAGAGTCTTTTAGCTCCCCTACCCTAGCAGCCATCTGACTGTGCATTCACTTTTATTTTCAAAGTACTTGTTAGCTTAAGAATAAAAAACAATAATAAAACCCCAAACTTATTATATTGTAATTTCGTTTACTACAGTCTTTAAGGCATAACCTAATTTAAAAGTTTCCATTTCTCAATGTTCTGTAATTAATATTTCAGATGTAGCAAGATGCCGTGTCTCATTTGTTCTTGCAAGTGTGTCAAAATACTGTACAATATCTTCAATTTTAGTAAGCATGTTTCTTTTGCATTTCAATCACTGTTCTGTACACTTTCCCTTTTGTGAAATTAGATATAACACTGATTGTTTTGTGAATGCTAAACAAGGTTCTTTTTTATTTTGTTTAGTTTAAAATGTTCCTTGGGAGTGCTTGCCATTTCTGATACATTCAGAAGTGTAAAACAGAGAGGTCCTCCAATATCGCTCCTTCCAGCTGGCATCAAAACTATATATCTCTAAACCAAGACCAAAATTGTGTGGTTTGATAAACTTTGGACTAAGAAAGGCCAAAAAATATGTTTTGCTTGCAGTAATTAATATTTTCCCTCCTGCTAGAGACCTACAGCAATCGGCACAAAGTAATTGGTCATATTTTTCAGATCCAGAGATGTCCAAACTGCATGGTAAAGTTAGGGATAAATATAAAACCACTCCAGAAGAGGGTAAGAGGCAGAGAAATAAGCAAATAATTAGTCTGAGAAGAAATACAGAATAAGAAGCCCAGAGGACAGAGGAAGATCCTCTCCATCACCCTGAAAGCACCTGCTTTGCTGTGGATGGCTGTTCTGGGGCAGCAGCCACTGATGCTAGAGGCAGCAGCAGGGAGGCATCTGGGTGAATTAACCTCTTGACATTGACCACTGGCCCTGAACACAGCAAAGTGGCCAGTCAGGGAAACTGTATGAGATACCACCATGGCTGTGGTTGGCACTGGAGAGAGGGAAGGGGATTTACGGCAGGACTGCAAGACTTGGCAGGCCTCCCAGTTCCCCAATTAACCACTGACCTACTCTTAGTAAATTTGGTAAATTGATACATTTGTCACCCAAACACTCTCTATCTCAACCCATTAAACGTTCTTTGTGCCAGGTTCTTTTTGGGTCTCCTCTCATCCGCAGCACTGTGGTCACTCACTCGTCACTTCCGATAACCACTGCAGAAGGTGGTGGTAACTCCCTGCAGGGTTTGCCTAAAGTCACTATGTCTTCTCTTCCATCTGAACTGTCTGCTGGCTGTGTTCATGAGCATATAGAACATCTTCTGGGCTTTGTAGTTAAAAAATATTTTAAACCATCAAAAAATATCCCCTTAAAATTAATTTTCAGTAATATTAATGTGTTCTTATGTACCCTTGTTCTTCAGCAACCTGAGACTGCACCTAAATTCATTGTAGAAGTTGGTTCTTTACCTCTGAAATATGCAGAATGCTTTGGGCAGAAAACAAATAAGTAAGAAAAACATTGTGAAAAGTTGCCATTCTTTAGCTTAGTTTAGAGAGGCCAATTCCATTGGGGTCTGTGGACAGTTATTCCTATGCATTCATTGCTCATTGACCAGGATAATCAAATAGAATATTCCATTTGCTTCCTGCTGTTTAAGTGCCTAATTCAAAGCTAATTGAAGTCAATGGGCAGATATTCAGAGACTTTAACGGACCAGCCATAATCTTATATCTATCCTTGTTGTATAAGCTCTTTTATTTATCCTAATTATTTTCATCTTCACTTGCATGCATAATCATCGTCTGTAAGTAGAAGTATTTTAAAGTAGTTATTAAAAGGTACTTTGAGACAGATATTTACATAGACCTGTGATTGTGATAATAGCATATATATAGGTTTTAACATAGTATTATTTGATATCCAGTATAACAGTTATCACTATATAAACATATTTAAATTACAAGGTTTTTTGTTACTTCAGCTACATGGGCAGAACTTAAACTATTAATGTGATTATACCAACAACCTATACATACTTATGCCCAAATGGTATAACTTTTCAGCTACTGTGAATAGAATATACCCTGAATAAGAGCCAAAGTACATGAGATCCTTTAACTCTTGTAAAAACTCCTTCAAAATATCTCAATAGTATATTTCCCAGGGGAAAAAAAAAAAAAAAAAAAAAAAAAAAAAAGAAAAAAAAAAAGGAAACCAAAAAAAAACCAAAAAACCC
>VZTL01018359.1:3707-17235 GCA_013400535.1 Scopus umbretta | reverse complement strand
AAAAAAACCGCAAAACCCCACAAAACTACAAAAACCAAAACCAAGCCACATGACAAAAGCTATATAAATGCTTTTCTATATATTAAAGTGTTTCCATCTAAAAACTGTTCTTCCTCCCACCTATATCCACAGGTATTCACTTCTTTCCATTTCTTGGTTCTAAGGCAACCAACCTACTAATTTTTTAGCTTTTAATGAATCTTATCAAACTGAGATAGGGTTTGAAATCAATATATTCTGTTAGGGTTGATGTCTCTGAAGTAGGAAGAATTCTGGAAGCATGATGTGAAGCAGGATAACCAATGATACGCACTAATAATTCATAATCCTTTCTGTTTTCTCTGCTACCAATGCTTTTTACCATTTCTAAAATCCTTATGGTGCTGCAAATTCTAATGTCACTTCTTCTGAAGGTCTGAGTCTTGTGTGAAAAATTACAATCTGCCTTTCTACTGCTCTCAGAGGTTTCTTTTCCTATGCTTACATTTTGAAGGAACAGCTGTATGTGTTATAAAAATTTACTCTTACCAAATTTGTTGTGTTTTTGATGCCAAAGAGTTGATACTGCATGCCTGACACAAAGCAATCACAAGACAAATGCTAAACCCATAGGAGATGAGGCTCAGTCACACTGCTTTCTCCTGTAATGAAGTACAATACTTAGAAGTAAATTGAGGATTTTCTTAATGTGACCACTTTGTGTAGTAGCACATATCCTAATGGAAAGCCCTTGTTCGCAGATATAAGCAGCAACGCAACATTTCATTGTGATGAGTTGTTATAGCTGGGACAAAACACAATGCTGGTTAATTTTATTTTGCCATTGACTTCTGTTTGGATAAAGACAGGTCAGTCCCAGGTGTTTGGAAAGATCTTATTTTTTCTTGGCATACAGTTCAGAATCCAAGCATATAATTACAATTCTGTATACACAATATTTGGATACTTAAGAGTGCATTAAGCAAGTTACATTTAATGTTTTGATATAATTTAATCTTGCTATGTGTCAATATTTAGTTCCTAATTAATAGCATATTTACTTCTCTTCCATACATTGGTGTGCCAATTATGAGCTTAAACACCCTTCCCCGGTTCAATATTCACAGTGGAAATTAAATACACTGAACTGAACTTGCCTATGATGTAACTCCATCAAAGGCAATGAATTTACTTCAAGAATACGTTTGATCCACTGCGTAATGCTAATACAATCTGAAGGTATTTTATGGATTATATTTTCCCTCTGTGACTGTTATTGATTCAACAGGTATTGCACATACCCAAGAAAGAGAGAAGTGCATTAGAGGTACTTGAGTCCTAACCTCTAATTTGCTATACATGGATTATTTCCAGTTCATTGACCTTTCAGGTTTATTTTGGCAATAAATTTACAATTAAAGCAAACCCATCAGGTACTGTAAAAACTGAAATTGTGCCTGACACACTATTTTTTATTACAGAATTAATTAATTAAGAGGTTTAGCCAGTCATTTTCCATCAGTCATTGGAGGAAGAATTTTGACAGACATACATTCAATTAAACTGTCTTCCATCTCATTTCACCTTTCTCTATTTAGCCCTTATTCTGTGCAGAATAACTCCATTATCTAGAGTCCATAAAGAATTTACAAATATTCCATCCTATCTTTTCTTCTTGAATAAAGATAATAGGACTTTACTCTTACAGACTTTTTCTTTTGGTTTTTCATTTTTAATGAATTTCCTCTGTATTTCTTCCTATCTGTAAAGAGAGATATAGATGCAATAATATTATAGGTATATATTTTTAAATCGGTAGATTTAGCAAAAAAACATATTATTTTTATACAAAATCATGTATTATTATACATTTTATATATTATTCTTATATTAGAATATTATATTATGGTATTGCATTTTCTAGGAGTTTGAAGTTTCTTCAGGCAAGCAAATCATACTGGTAGTGGTTCATTTCACATTATCACATCGTTATGCTGCTATTGCACTATGATAAGCCATAATATAAATTGTTTAAATGAGATAAGAAAGAGCTCAGAAAAGAGTTGATATATCCACGAGAGGATGTTAAACACAGCGTTCTCCCTCTGGACTCCCCAGCACTGCTGTCTGCTGCTGCCCACAACACATTTATCAGAAAAAGACTTTCACAAGCCAGGGTATATGCATGGGGTTTTGTGGATGGCTGGGTCTTAACCTTTCTGCTTTGCTCAGGACATATTTCTTACGGAAGAATTTGCATTTCTTTGCAGCACAAGTACAGCTTTAATGGCTAGTCTGCACCCTCGGTTCTCTTCTTTCTCCACAGACTTTATCAAATGCTCTATGAGTCCAGAAACACAAAGGGAAAAAAAAAAAATCACACCCACCTACGCAGCAAAATTATGGAGCAGATCACGACAGAGATCACGACTGTTCTGCAACGGAGGTGGCACTTCAGAAACTGTGAGTCTTTTGTTCCCCAGTGTTTCTGTTTCTGAAATGTTTCAGCAATTTTACTGAGTTTTTCACACATAAGGAAAGTAATAACAGAGTAGAATCAGAGAAAGTAATTCACAGAGAAGAAAGAAAATAAATACGTATGATCTTCAGCAAGTGAAAAGAAATGATTGAGACAACAGCAGCATGCCTTTTAAAAGGCAACATTTATTTCATAGTGTCTGATAAACATAAGCTGTATTATCAGGATAGTATTCAGCTGGACACAGGTTGAAGAGAACTCAACTGAATCCCAAGTAAAAGATAAAACTGAATTATTTTTGGCATACAATTTTAAAATGTTAGTACTGTAAATAAAACATAATGTAATGACTCTAATAACTATTTCTGTTAGGATTGAAGAAAGCTTGGCCATAGAAGGAGATGCAAAGGAAGATGTATGATTTAAACATAAGCACACTAGTATAAAGTAAATATTATCACAGCAGAACTCTACTTTTGCTTTTCTAAAACAGTAATGGAAATGTTAGTGCGAGGATTGAGTTAATTCTCGTTAAGCTCACAGCCAGTGCTGGCTTTGATAAGACAAAAAAGTGTATGGAAGTGCAACCCACCTTAGTTTACAGAGATTTCTGTTATTTCTGCTAATTTATGTCATGTTTAAAATGTTTGGCATAAGCAGAAGTAAAATACCACCACCTTTTTTTTTTTTCCAGAGATTAAGTCTGTCCAGCTCAAGTGTACCGCTCCGTGCATCTCTGCAGTTTCCAACAGATTCCTTTATTTGCTCTGATGGCTCCTCAGTGCTCAGTCAACATTCCCTTGTTTCTAATAAAAAACAATCTTCTTTATTTTGTGTAACAGATGTCTGGTTCTGCTCTAATTAGGAGGGAAATATTTTCTTCCAAAAAAAACCTCTTCCTTATTCACAAAGTCCCATATTTGTTCATGAACTTTTCTCCATGTTGTCTTCCAATCAAACCCTTTGGAGATGTGGAGAAAAAGAAGCATTCAATAAAAGCCTATCACCACAAATTAACACACCTCAAATGCTAAATATCAAGAATCAGGCATGCAGTTAATTGCTGACAGTTAATCCACAAAGGAAAACAACTCACCAAAGTTCAGTCTAATCATGAATACATTCAAGGAAATTATAATCTACTCATGATGATTCCATGTTGAAAAACGGACTCTGAACTCACCGAGTGAATTATTCATTGTGGATTGTTTGCAAGTGCTACAGCACTGATATATTTTTCCTGGCATGTCACTGAAAGAAATGCAATTGCATTTCCTTGCAAATGTAAATGCAAATGCAAATGCAAATGTAAATGCAATTGCAAAAATGAGATCAGAATTAGCTGTCATTGTCATTAAAGTGTAATTGATCACAGAGACTTAAGAATAAACTGCTTGTCTACAGGTTAACATCAGAAAATATACAGTAAAACTTCAGCCTGTGGCTAAATGTTCATCTTCAATGAAAAAGTTTGCCTGGATGGTCAGAAATGCAGCTCAAAACTGCAGCTCTTCACTGATCTATTAATCACAGAACAATAGGATCAATGGTTTTTAATTTTCAGAATTTCCCAGAAGGTTTCCCTGTGACCAAAAGGAGGTACTATGTTACATTTTTTTTCTTCTCAAACTTTGAAGAGTCAACTTAATAGCGAATTCCTAGAAAACTATCTATCAATAGTAAGCCAAACAGGAGTTAATATCTCTTTAGGAAACCCAACTACATCTCTAAAGAAACAAGGCTTATTTTCAACTCGTGTTTTTAGTTTAGAAAAAGAATTCCTTCTGAACCAAAACTTGTTAGGGTTTGGGGTTCAGAAAACCCTCTGAACCCAACTTGAGGGTTGGAGTAGTTGCTAAATATGTGGGCAAACTCAAGGAACAGAATTCAGGGTATTTTGAGGAAAACACACTTTCTGGTACTATTTTCTACCAGGTAAGGATTTCTATCAGATGCAGTGTTGTTTTAGGTAGGCCATAAAGGAAAGTTTCTAAGCATGTATCTCATATGTATCTTATATGAGAAAAACACGTGTCACAGTAAAGTAAATACCCTCCATTTATTAATGATACATAGTATGTCACTCAGTCATAAATATGATCTATATGTCTTCTGGTTTTTAATCTACAAAGCGCTGAGGAGCACTAGAGAGCTCACAATAAAAGCAGCAGCACTCTTTCTCTAGTAGGTCCCATTCTTATTCTTCCAGCAGGCTAGGCTGGTGTTAATGCAGCATAGAAGTGACTTTCTGAAAAACAGTGTAATGCCCAGACATTTCCACTAAGGCTTAAATTATTGCTTTCCTTATTCCCAGAGGAAAACTAAGCTAATGTGACATGTATGATGGGAGGGATTTTCCTCTCTGATTATTCATAGGCATGACTTGGGATCAAGAGCTAGTCCAAGGTCCAATTCAAAGAACCCTCAAAAACTTCTAAAAACCCCACTCACCCGCACTGGTTGAACTCAAAGGCCTCAAAACACATACATGTGAAACATCTTTTCAGTATCGGCTCCTGTTTATTGAAACTTCTGAGCAGAAAGCAAGTTCTGATCTTATGTATGGTTTTTCCAAATTATTTTCATTTCACTGTCTGCTTCATCAAACACGTCAGCCTTAGCCCATTTTCTCTCAGTTATTTCATCTAAACCAATGATATTAAATATGAACATATAAAATATTCTTATTAAGTAATTAAAAACTACATGTTTCAATATTCACCCCTATAAATTCTGTTTCTATACGTGCATATGACAGTATGGTAAAGCAGACTTGGGGAAAGGCAATCTAGTCTTGTGCTTAGTTATAAATAAATTAAGGTTTCATGAAAAATGTAGGATGTTTTTTTAAGTATTCGTGATGAGACTCTTTCCAGACCTTTGAGCTCAGGGTCTGGCACATTTCTAGCTGTAAGTATGGGATTTTTCTGGCGCACTCCTCCTGGCCCCTTGCTAACTACTTTTTAAATAGGTTTCTTAGCAAAGCTGCTAAGGACCTTTTCTGTCCTATTTACTCAGACTAAGTCTTTCTTTACTCTTGTGGAAGAGTCCTACTGTCTGTAATGGGTTGACTTGTCAGAATAGTAGTGAGAGTGAACACAGGAGCAGGATTAGACCATTAGAGTTTCTCATCAGCCTCACACAAAAGTATGTACTTCACACTGAGAATGTAAAGTAATCTTGATTTTCCTGCTCTGGAATTTTTTAAGGTACTTAGAACTGCCTTCCCAGGCAATTTGGTTTTTCAGAACAGCTTTTCTCTTCCTCCTAGAATTAATTAAAATGTTTCAAACCCAGTGTGCTGGTTTTGGCTGGGGTAGAGTTAATTTTCTTCACAGTAGCTAGGATGGGGCTGTGTTTTGGGTTTGTGCTGGAAACAGTGCTGATAACGCAGGGGTGGTTTCGTTCCTGCGGAGCAGTGCTTGCACACAGCCGAGGCCTTGTCTGCTCCTCACCCACCCCACCAGCGAGCAGCTGGGGGCACACGGAGCTGGGAGGGGGCACGGCCGGGACAGCTGACCCCAGCTGACCCCAGGGATGTCCCACACCATCCGGCGTCACGCTCGGCACAGAAAGTGGGGGAAGAAGGAGGAAGGGGGACGTCCGGAGCGATGGCGTTTGGCTTCCCAGGTCACCGTTACGCGTGACGGAGCCCTGCTTTCCTGGGGATGGCTGAACACCTGCCTGTTGATGGGAAGCAGTAAAGGAATTCCTTGGTTTGCTTTGCTTGCTTGTGCAGCTATTGCTTCAGCTATTCAACTGGCTTTATCTCAACCCACAAGTTTTCTCACTTTTACTCTTCCAATTCTCTTCCCCGTCCCATTGTGGGGGCAGTGGGTGAGCGGCTGGGTAGGGCTTAGTTGCTGACTGGGATTAAACCATGACTGTCCTTTTTGGTGGCCACCATGGGGCTCGAAGGGTTCAAGATAATGACAGGTTTGATTTGAATGTGCCAGATCAAATTTATAGCTGTTATTGCTGTTTAGCCATTAAGTGAGAGGCTCCTGTGCTTGCCATGGGGCTCCCTTGCCTTACTGCCCGTTAGTCTAGTGCTCGTTAGTGGCTGCAATTTGCTTTCGCTGCTTGTTGTACTGCTCTACAGCTTGTCATCGCACTCTGCCGTGCCTGGGAACACTTTGGTAGCAGCCATGGCCACGCACCTGGGCTGGCAGATGGCCAGGGCATCGCGGCTCTTTCTGGGCTGCTCTACTGGGCAGGTTGGAACTCCAGGGTCAACTCGAGTCGCAGGAATTGTGACCTATGGATGAGTCCGCGTGGGAGCAGGACACCCTGAAGCATCTGTGGCCATGGATAAGTCCATGTCAGAGCAGGTACATCTCAAAGCGTCTGTGGCCATCGTTATCTCTGTGCCGCAGCAGGTATACCTCTGAAGGGATTGTTACCCAAGGATAAGTCCACACCAGAGAAGGTACACCTCAAAGCATTTGTGGCTGTGGATAAGTCCATGCTGCATCAGGTACACCTGGGAGAGTTGATTCCTAGAAATAGACTTCAGTGTGGTTGGATGCCAAAGACCAGTCCTCTAGAAAGAAAACAGCTGGGAGCAGCCTGATGTACCTTAAACTGTATCTCTAAGCCCATTGTCCGTGTTCAGTATTGGGAGATAAAAGGAAATAGATACTTCCACAGATACAGCTAGGATCACGTCTCGCCCTTCTTTGGCTTCAACATGGACTATATTGGATAAAAAGACTCCCATGCCTACCCAGAATATGGGACAGAGCACTGTAACTGTGGTTCTGGACATGGGAACTGTTCATGTGGATAGTTCAATTTCATAATATGTTCAGTATTATATACTATGGGTTTTTATATATTATATACATTATAATTTTACATTGTAGCAAATATGATACAATACAATACTGGATGTACTATAAGCTAAGTATTTTATAACAAGCATATATTTTATAATATAATACATTATATATATATATATGAAAGAGTAAAAATATATAAAATTCTGGTTATATATGAAATACCAGCCTGCCATACAAACATTCTTCAGTATCTCTGGCAGCCTTTTATCTAAAAGACTCTGTATTTAGACAGTTTGCATTAAATACATTAAGTATTTTAAGACAGCAGAAGAAAGCAAATCAGAGACCCTGTTAAAATGAAGACAAAAGTGCTTATGGGCCTATGGTGAAGGGAGAATCTTAATTTTAAAGAGAAATGTACAGTTCCTGCTCTGAACAGTTTCCCCAGAATGTTCAAATTTATAGTTCCATCATAATTTTTTTGCACACCCCTGCCTTGTTGAAGATGATCAGTAAACAATGCAGAAAAATAAGAAAAGAGGAAGATTATTTTTCTGTGATTAAGCCATTAGATAGAGACCAAGACAAGCCTCAAAAGGTGGACCTCTGATGAGATGTATCACTCTGGAAATACTCAAGAGGCTAAAAAACATTAATTCTATACTTCATTTCCGCCTGTTTAGTACTGAACTTTTTCCTCTTCTTTTTCTCCCAGAATGTCTGATTCATTCACCTAATTTTCAGTTTGAATGGAATTAAGTGTCATGACTGTTTTCATTTTTTAATTAATTTTCCATCTGCTTAACAAAGCAATCTAGACACTTAGAAGTTTGAATTAATAACGTTTTGTCTCAATGGCTTGCCTACTAGGTACTGCACTACCTATCATCTCTCATTCACCTGGTTGACTAAGCTAGTTACTTCACTTGTTTTATGTATATGCTGTTTAATGCTTTTTGTCATTTTGTCATTTTTCATTTACACAAATATAAATCTGATTATTGTCTTCACCATTTTCCAGACTCTTTTCCAAACGTATTTAATTGAATATACTTATCTAAGCTGCACTTGTGTAACTTTATCTATTTAGGCTAATATTGACTGACTACATTTTGAACATAGAAAATTTTTGTCTTTGAAGAAAGAAGAGGACTCTTGCTATTAAGGAGTGCAATTTCAGTGGTGGCTGGAAGATACAAAAAAGCATAAATGATCTGAACTTATCTATTGTGTTTCATTGCTCTTTTAGGTTAGCATTATCCTTGCAGGATAAATAATGAAACAGTGATAAACTGAGTCATAATGCCGTTTAGTGGATACAATCCACATGTGATTAAACAGTGACATTAAACTCTTAAACTTACGTCATGACTCATAAGTATTAGTAAGCTAGTTAAAACAATTTGTTCCTCAGAACTAAAGGGTGAAGCCCAGACTTCTGCTGCTGCTTCATGAGATAAAATTATAAATAACGTAGAATGTTTATTTTACAACGAATGCATTCAGTCAGTCATGTCAGTCATTGACCATTTTCATATGTCAGAATTTGAAATGAAGCTAATTCTTATAATGTTTGGTGAATAATTAAAAAAGTTGGTAAAGGTGATAAAAGGTGATAAAACTGCAGATGGTTTTGGGTTGTACTTAACTAGTAAAAATGTTGTCTCAAAAGCTGATAGTGAATCCATCAGAAACGTAAACGAATTGTGCATCTTGCTTCTTAGTATTTTGAAACATTTAGTTCAAGCAAGGAGGTTAAGAAAAAGCAAGAATGAGATGCATTGTGAAATTCTTACATTTAATTTATATGGCTTTTATACGCAGACTCTGCTGTGTAGGCATTTACGTAGATCTATTACACTTTCTCAAGCTAGTTCTCTCAGAAATTGTGCTGAAAAATAATTGAAGAGGAAGGAAAGGATCTGCCCAAGTGTTCTGCTATGGGCAATCTGAAGAGGTTCTGAATCTATACAAAATTACAATCAAAAAATAAAAAAGGAACTTTTGCATAGAACAGAGATAACAATATCACTTTATTTCATCCCACATTGTTGCTATTAATATTATTAAAACTAGTAAAGCTAATCAGCTTCAAATTTGCATTAGAATACCAGCATTCATTCTACATTTAATGTTATTCCAAATTCCATTATTGCAGTTTGGCATCACTGGAAACTGCAACACACACAGAGTCTTATGAATCTTCTTTCAAGGTTTATTTGTCTGTAAATTCAAATGGTGCTTATGTAAACAAGATTATCATGTTTGGGAAGAATGGAACTGAAAAAATACCTTGCTTTTGCTGCTTTCAATAATATTTAAACAGTGAACTGAATTGTCTAAAGAAGACTTAAGTAAAGCTGGATAAGAAAATGTATTGCATACCTTATAACACCGAGATATGGGGCTGCCTTTACATTCTGGCTTCTCTCTGCTGCTCTGATGGTGCAAAGTGGCCGTAGACTTAGTTGAGCAATTAAGGGAAAATAATGAGGTGCTGTTTTCCTTGTTCAGGTCACAGGAGCAGAGCAGTACCAGGTAATCTGGTTTATGGCAACAGCACTTCTCAAAATCTGATAGATGACACCTGCAGGAAACAGTTTTCTCTTCTACATTATGTACTAAAGATGTCTAGTCTACATAATACTGAAAATGCAAACAAAATTATGTTGTTCGGCAAGAAAAAGCAAAGCTGGATTTCTCTGTAAATTAAGGAAGGGCTGAATCTGTTCCTCCGTGGCACATACACATGCACCATAGTTGCTGTGGGGGACAAAGGGAACAGTGCATTAAAACATCTCCTTTTTGTTGTTGAAAAGACAGTTCAACACTTCATTTGAAAATTCTTTGCAGAATCTACTTTTATTTTAGCCAGGTATTGAATGCTTTGAAAAATCTGGCTAATTCAAGGAAACACTCAGGAGTGCTAGTTCTGTTATAAATCGTTATCACAATAAAGATCAAATTGACAGTCTCTTCTATCTAGTTTCTCTCTGTTTGAAACCATAAAGGGTTCTTGAGCTGCTGCTTCTCACGATTAAATTTGTTTTCTGTCATGCAATTACATTTTTAAAATTCTGTTCAGTAAAATATTTCTAACTCCATTACAATAAATTTAACCCAGTGTCACACCAACACATGATTCATATTAACAAATGCCACCGCTGTTGCTGACTGCCTGTTGATTAGCTTTCAGCTGCAAATGGGGAATTGGCTTGGTATTTTTTTTCCTCTCCTTCAGAGTTGTATCCATCCCTGCTTTATGAAAATAAAACTGCCATAAAAATATAGGAAATAAAGATATTGCAGGTAATTTGCTAAACCTCATCTCATTCCTGTTACCAGACAACAGATTTACTCTTTAGCCATCATTGATGTGTTTGACATCTGTCACAAAAGCACGGTGCCCTTTTCCCCTTTCCTCCGTTAAAATCGCCATCGCGAGCAGGCACTGCTGATATTCAGGCTGTTATCTCAAAGACCCATTGACTTTTTAAACATCTCTTAGGCTGCTCCTTTTTTTCCTACAAGCTGTTCCCACCAGAAACATACTTCTAACCATGAGGAGAAAATGAAGAAATACAGGAAATACCCCAAATATACACAACCAACCACCTGACAAAATCTGCTGGTAGGAGTAAAAACTGAGAATAATGTGACAGTGCCTGAGCACCTGCTCTGTGTGGTTAAGTGACAAGGATCACACTCACTCCCCGCCATCATTTTCTTCATCTGACACTTTTCTTTGGAGAAACCAGATGCTCAATTAGAAAAATAAGATCCTGCATTAATAATCAAGAAAATGTGTGCCTACTGGTTTGAATTTATGTTCACTCTTCCTTCATCTGGTTTAGCCCTTCACACAGTCTGTTAATATGCTGAAGTTAGCTAGTTCCTAATTTTTTTTCATTTAAAATGAAATTAGTTTATCAGTGTCAATGTACCCCAAATATAATGACAGATGGGGGGAAAAAAGTAAATATCAGGCCATTTATGAACCCAAGAGGTTATCTTAGAAAAAAATTATGTGAGGGAAACACAACGGGAAGTAATTTACTAGTGAGGGTTTGCAGAAGTGGAGGCAAAGGACTTTGTGCTCTGTGGTTGCTGGGGGATATTAGATTACCACCCGCACCCGAGAAAACAGTCAGTACAGGTTGCAGAGTGACCAGCAGAGGCAAAGGCAAGCTTGGATTTCCCTTTCTTCCCTTCTCATCCATCGTTACTTCTTTATATATTTTTTTGACCATAGGAAATCTTCTTTGGAAAGCCTTACACCACAATGGATCTATATAAATGTTATTAGCCCACCAGGAGCAGACTGGTGTTTCTTATTCATATCATTCCATGTTTTGTGAGTCACCTTCAGAAGATTATTCCTGAAATTTCTACATTTGTAGATTTTCATTCAAAATAAGACTTCAAAATTTAGATTACTGTTTCTAAATAAACTTTATATAATTTTCTGACTACGTAGCTACCATAAAGGAAATCAATTAAAAAAACAACCAAACAACCAAAAACACACAAAAAAAAGAACCCAACCTAATACAAGATCTGAATCATACAACTTTACATGAGCAAACTTTTTTTTTTCCATAATCTGACTGTTCAGGTATTCTATTCCTTTATCATAACCAAAAAAAGGTATCTCTAATTTCTTTAATGAGATAAAGCTTGGCAGGGAAAAGGAATAAAAGGAATAAAGCAACAGATCTGAATTAAAAAATGAAAAAAAAATCCCTTTTCTCTTAAACCAAACCCTACTGGAAGCACAATTTTTCTTTCAGCCCTTGTTAAACTGAGATATATCTGGCAAAATACAAATGCTTCATAAAAGAATGTAGGCCTTTGATAGTAAATGAAGAACTGAAAGGTGTTCAAATTTTGAAGGAGGGAATTAGAAACTATTTTCTCTTTTTACTTCCGCATAAGAATCCACCTACCACTGTTTAAAATGTTTTCAGCTATTCTTACTGTGTCAAAGCTCACAAAACACGGACAGCAGGCTCTGATGCTGCAATGCAATCCAGAGGCAGCTTTATTAACACCACCATCATTTTCAAAGAAGTTTTTATCTTGCTGTAGGACTTCAGACAATACATATTCATCATGGATGAGACCTATATAAAGAACAGATCTCACACCTGCCTCCTAATTGTTTTATATAAACACATTTCATCTATAGATTGAGGAGAGCAAATGAACCCCAAAAGTCACTGGTGACCAATAACTTCGCATATCACTGATAATTTACAGCAGCATGAATTATCTTCTACAGTGGTCTGTTACAGCAACATGGCAGTCTTTCACTTCTGCAAATGCCTTATGTTTCTTCTTTCCTGATTCAAATCTATCTTTTCTCTCTTGGATGGAAATCCAAAGCACGGTACCAGCTGCCTGAACCAGGAAAGCCCAGTCCTCCCCAGTCTCCTCTTGAGCGTTGTAGTTTTGTGCCTCTCTACTGTTTACTGCCACGTTCACTTAATTTTTTTTTCCTCCTTCCCACCTGTCATAAAAGAGGAGACTGAAAGTGCTAAGGAACACTATGTGCAGCACGCAACTTCCAGCCTGAAACAACTCAGCAGGGATGTAGGATGATTTGCACAGTCATCCCCCAAAACCCAGGAAGTTGAAAGTCTTTGTTTTATTGAAGTGTACAAAGACCGAGGCAAAGACCAGTAGGCAAAAATTGCACCACGCGTAATAGAAAGAGGGGGGAAAAGGAAACAAAAAACAATGCTTCTGAGATTCTTCATCATGATCAGCATCACTGTTCCCAGTCCTTGCCATGCGTGTCACCTCATACCAAAACCTAGCTGGGGAGGAACAAATCTTCAAGAAAACAGTCAGGTAAAATGTTTGAAAATGTGAAAAAAAAAAAAATTCAAGTCTTAAGTAGAATTCAATAAATTTAAGAGTACTAGGTAGACCACGCATTGTGAAATATGCAGTTCTTTGCAAATACCTTTTTAATTAAAATCATTAGTGAAACCCATCTATGGAACGTAATACCATAGGTTCCTGCTACTAGGGATGAATACGATGTCAACAGGAATAATACTTACTGGCCTAGGGTATAACTTGGCTCGTAAGAATTTTAATTTTTTAATTCAAATTTACCAGCTTCTTTTGACACAATGAGTTGTATTTTCAGTGCATTTAATTTCTTCTGAATACCCAAGCACACATGTGAGTGTGGGAAGCAATCTCCTACAGAGACTGTGGGTGACATTCTGTCTTCATTTACTCCCAATCATTCCAACTGGAGTTTAAGAGGTCTAAATAA
>VZTL01018355.1:10453-20667 GCA_013400535.1 Scopus umbretta | reverse complement strand
TTTCTCACTTTTCCCTTCCGATTGTCTCCCTTAAACCACTGGGGGACAGGGGGACGGGAAATGAGCAAAGCGGCTGTGTGGCGCTTAGGTGCCTACTGGGGTTAAACCACAACACTGTGCACTTGTACAGTACTTCCAGTATAGATATTTGACTAAGACACAGAAGCACTATTTTACCTGACAAGAAATCTAAACTAACTCAATTCCTTAACTCAGCTGACTGAAATTCAAGTTCTATCAGCTGAACGCATTTCCAAAAGCTGTTCAGATTTCTTAGACCCAGTACCCTACCCTTTCTGAAGCCAAGAAGTGGAAGCTGGAGAATACCGAGTATTTTTTCCTCACTCTTTGCTACGAATGCTTTGAATTCACGATGGTTTCTCCTTCTGAATTTTGAATACAGATGAGAATGATGGAGTATTTTTATCTGGATTTAGTCCAAATTGTTGCTGAAAACACAAAACTGTAACATGCCAGAGGCATGAGTGTTCTCTTCCTCCCCACCAAGGATACCAGCGTGCTTACAGTTCTTACTAGCATGTGTAATCTAACCCTCCTAAATCTATCTGCCATCACTGCAACATGATGGTAACTGGCTGGATGAAAGCTAAGCTAGCATCACTGTAAAGATGCAGTATTTCTTATGCCTTCTCTTTAAGACAGGCCACACACAACTTTTTTTGGCCAATCAACACAGGCAACTTACAACAGGATGTTTAATAGGCTGAGGCTAGAAGGAAAACATATTTAAATGAAGTTATATGTTTTTTTAATCAGGAAGTACTTTGTACTGTTACAGTGAACCACAGCAGACAGGTAGACGAGTGCAGGTCTTAAGTCACATTATTAAAAACTATTAGCAGGCACTGACCACCAAAGAGGAGAAAAACCCCAAACTAACAGGACTTTCTCTTGAATCCACTGCTGGGTAGAAACAGGTAAGTCATTGCCTGACACTTCAGCTTTCTCCTGTGAATTTTTCTGGTGATCCTGGCAGGGGGAGAACTGCCCACTGACCATAGAAAGACATGGTCCTAGCCAGCACATACAGTTATATAAGAGGGCTGGGCATCATAGGATACACTCACAGAACTTATTTGGGGAGCAAAGGTACAGCTGGGACAAGCAGTTTTCAGCATTTGTCCTTCATAGCTGCTGCCTGAGAAATGTCCTGGGCAACTGTCACCAGCATTGAAATATGCATTTTCAAGTTTTCCTAAATTTCAGGGCAGGCAGCATGGTCTACAATACAATACCTCAGGGCAGATATGAGAAAGCGTGCATGCAAATTCTACTGAGTACCGGAGGTTTACGTTAAGACTGAGAGACTTGAGTAGATTCCTTTTCAGAAGCTATCCTTTTCTTTTTCCAGAGGTGATGGGTTAGTCTGTAGCCAATGACCAGGAGTCAGTTTGGAAGACAAGTTTTACTAGTTTAAATATCAAGTATTCCCAGATCTTTCTTAGCATGTGTTTTGTATCCCGTGTCCATGGAACACTTGTCCTCACACAAGCATTAGCCAGTGACTATGTCTGTTTGAAGTACAGCATCAGTCAGCGAGCTGGAAGGAATAAACAAAATACACATCAGGAAATAGTGCTCCAAAAGCTCAAAAGTGTGGGTGGAAGCCCTAGATGATCACCTGAAAGTGCTTGGAAGTTAAGTAACGAACCAAGACCATTTATTAAGCGGTTCAAATCAAACAAGAATAGCAGAACTGGACTGCAATTCAATAAATAGCTGGAAGGAACTGGGGGGGAGCAAAGCATGCACTGTGCTTTACACAGCCTTGTATGAAACATTCCAAGTATCTGTGGGATGAGTTTGCTGCTACAGGTATCGCCAAGGTACACTGTCTAGCTTTCAGTGCTCATGCATGTGAAACTAGTGTGACTGACCAGTTGCATCCTAACAAAGAATTTGAGACTTTGTTTCTACTACCATTTTAATTAGCCAGAGCTATCTTCTTATTTTATCATCAAACCAAATCTAAAAATATGTTTTCTTGTACATTCAGCTAATATTTTGTGGGGGCAAAAAAGAGAATAAAGTTATCGCATTCAAGTGCAACTTGAGCCTACCATTAACAACACGCAAGGCTTCCACAGCGTCAACTCTCAGTACTATCTGTATTAGCATCCTTCACCTATCAATAACTGAATCTACCCTTAGAAATCTATAGGATACTGTCACCACTATCTGTTTTGAAAACTTGAGAACCACGGTATTCTTCCTTCTGTGGAGGACCACAGATCTATTCTTTGGACTTGCTCTGTTGACAGACCATCAATTTAAAAAGACTCCTGAGTCACTGGCTCGTCTTGGTGACTTCTTTAAGCTGGAATGAGTTTCCTGTCTACTTTTAACTGCTATCATATTGCTTTCTGCTTTCCTTCAGAGTCATCTGCATGTTGCCCTCAGCCCATGGCGAGAACTCTCTACACTCTTCTCCTCTTCTTTTGGGGACTAGCTGCTACTTTCTTCTTTGCTATAACCTCACTCACTAGATGTGATTTCCCCCCCTGCCCCATCATGTTCCAGGACAGCAAGCTTGTTCTTCAACTCCATTTCAACCTCACTGGTCAGTTCTTCTCTTTATCCTCATAGTCGGAAACTTTCATTCTTCTCATTCATTCATTTTCATTCATTCTTCTCTTCTCACTTAGCAGGTATTTGTACATCTTTATTCTGTGCATGCTATGTTTCCTCTCTAATCACCATTTCTTTACATTCTTACCTGGTCTCCAGATGCATTTATAGTTCTTGTATTTTCTCTTCTGAAGATTCTACCACTATGCAGCAATACCTTATTGCATAAGTTACTTTTGTCAGGTATCAAGGAGAAGATGCGATCTATAGCCTCTGCATCCAGTCACCTTCATTGTTTCTACAATTCTCCTGGTGTCTCACAGCTGTTCTCAATGCACCAGCCTTCTTTTCTGAAAACTCAACACAAACTTCCCCATTTCTTATTTTTGTACAGATTAAAAAAAAAAAAAAAAAACAACAAAAAAACCAAAAAAAAAACCCGAAACAAACAAACAANTCTAAAAATGCAAATGTTCAAGTTCTTCAGGAGACTTAGCTTAACTCTACTGCATATAAAACACAGTCTGGCCATTAAATATTTTCAGAAAAGTACGAGACAAGATTTAACAGACCAGACATTTTATGGATGCTATGCTATACTACAGTTTTTAGTAAATGCATATGCTGTAGTATTAATTACTCTCATAGGATACTAAAAATAATAATTTTGAGTACTGTTACAGTGGCACACATTATGTGTGCCCAGCATATGTAATAGATCCATTCAGTACTGCAAACATTTTCTCCAAAAGCATCATAGTTTTAAGCACTCTATTCTGTTACTGTACTAGAGTACAACAACCCTTTACAGGAATTTTGTTGTATTAATGCACTTCTTGCTACCAAGTAAATTGTTATAAAAATAATGGAAAATTATTAAAAAAAAAAAATCACCCATTCATTCTTTGTTAGTGAAGTATGTGTTTCTGATCTACTTGCAGGAAGTTACTAGAAAAGCTTTAGAAATAATTTAAAAGGGAAGACAGTTTGAAACGAGATGCACCTTAAAATAAACCATGGCAGACCTTACTAGTTATACGTATGACTAAATCATGAAGCACCAGAAAGGTCTCATGGTTCTGTAGGTAACAGTGAATTTTCCAATCCTTAGTGTATTTAATAAGCAAGATGTTCCTCACTAATCTCTTTTCTTTCCCCTGAAAAGGCATTACAATATCAGAGTATTTGTTAATGCTGCCAACACCAGAGCAGCATACCATTTTGTTCAAGAAGCAGCAAGATGTCATTTACTAAAACAAATGTTCTCCAAACCTTTAGTGGCTTAAAGGACATTTTGAGTCCTACCTCTACTATAATGAAAGAGGTCTATAACTGATAAGTAAGTCCTTTGACTTCAGCTGATATTAAAAATAATGTATCTGTTTGTGAATGTAAGGATCATACATGTAGCAAAAGGGGACCAAGACACTCCTTCCAAAACTATACGCAGACATGAAATAAGCATGAATCCATACCTGTTTGTTTATGTTGGCCCCCACTTGAATCAACCAATTCAGGCACTGTGGATGTCCTCCAAAAGCAGCAATGTGGGCTGGTGTTTGAGCAAAACGTGTTGTACTGGCATTTACAGAAGCTCCAGCTCTTACTAACTGCATTAGGCACTCCAGCTTTAAAAGACATGAGGGAATAAAACCAAAAACGTTACACAGCTGTACTATGACAATTAGAATATGCTAAATAAATACATAAAACCTAGGAAAGCTAAACTTACTATTGAGACTATGTGGATGCAAAACAAGAGAGAATATGAACATTAGGATTTTCCCTATCCTGCCTATACCCCCCCCCTTCCTTTGGCCATAGGCCATACCTGAAAAGTACTTAACTCTCACTCCCAAAACAAATTCCAACATTTATTTTCAGGATGGGGAAAACACAGCATAAACACCTCAGAGCCGACTACAAGAGCTATTCAGTTCACTTTTGTTAGGGAGAAGAGGGGGCGGGGGAGAAGGAAGAGTTCTGATCCAGCAAAGCTGCGAACACGATAATAAACAGACATTATTAGAGAACATTTGCTAAAACAAGAGTGTTGTTAGGAGATGCACAGATGTATTCTCAGGAGAATTTGAAGGAAGGTAAATCAGAAAAAACACAAGAAAGATTTTAAATTTCTTCCATGTTTTCTTAGAGTGACAGAATTACTGATAAAAACTAAAACTGTTAATACCTACTATGCTAAACCTATAAAAGGAATAAATTCTTTTCACCATTTTCCTGTTATTACAGCTGAAGAGCTGTTAAAAACAAAACAGGTTGCATGTTTGTGGCAATACCACAAAAGAAAAGCTCTCTTAGTTTTAAAAAACTGCAGTATTTTGTCACATTATATTTTGACTTTTGTTTTCCCATCATACTAACCAGAAGTGTCAGATATCCAGATACTATATTTAAATGTTCATAACATCACATTTGTAGAAGCTAGGCAAACCACAGCCACGATGACCTCAACTTTCAAAAATAGTCCAGAAACACTCCTTTCCTGTCACACAGTAACATTGCCTTTTTGTTGACTGGCAAAGGAATGCACTATGCTAAAATAAACAGTTTAGTCTAGTCTTCCATTTATTGTGGTTAAAGAACAAACCCCACTGCACACACAATGCGACAGCAAAACATGCTGACTCAGGGCATTGGTTCATATACAAAAATAAATCTACAGGTCAGTCTCTCACAGTTCAAGAAAATGTTTGTTAGCCATACCACAGCTATGGAATAATCTGTTCATAAAGGAGCAATTAAAAAGCATCAGAAAGTCAGCTGGCAGTTTGATTACAGATAGAAGCATAAACATCGCAATTGCAACATTCTTCTCCAGTACTGTATGTCAGTCTTTTTTTTTTTTCAACCTGAATTTTTAAATTCCTGATGATGAATTAGATACGAGACAAAAGTACCAACCGCTGTAGTGAAGTATTTTATATTAGTTTTGCAAATATATTGTGAACTCCAGTTGTTTCCCATATAATTCAAACAAACACATATGAACCCTATCCTTTAGGATATACTAAGGTACTTTTTTGGACAGTAATGGATTTGACACTACACATAATGTACCATTAAGTCACTAATTACATGACATAAACGTGCAAGGCTGAAGGTAACCAAAATATTGCAGTATTAATGACTCTAGCTCCATAAACCTCAACATTAGCAAGAATAAAGTACCTTTTCAAAAGCAGGCAAGTACTTTTACTGCAAAAAAAATTTACATCAAAGCTGGTATAAGAGAATTTATAATTCTAATGCTAGACTACCCAAATACATTTTGAATTTGCTAATCTTAGGGTTTCCTTGGTGTTCACACGCTAGCACACCTAATACTGTTGTTAACCTTATTGATTATTAGTAATTGTAACACTGTAATTATTAATAATGATGTGATGGAAAAAACCTCCAGCTATGCCAATAGGTTGCTCTACTATAACTCCGAACAAAAATAAAGTTCAGCCAGTTTTTAAAACAATAGACTTTTAATGGAACTAATTTGAGAGCATCTGCAGACAAGCATTGCAACTTCAGGAAAGAAAAACATTTCCTGCACAGAAACCAGGCTGAAAGTGTTTCCATAATTAGACAGGCATTATAGCCCATCAATTGAAAGGGGAAAAACGTTGCAACTGGTTCACCAGCATCATCTTGCACTGTTTAAATCCACTTTCTAAAATGGCTACATGTCATGATTATCTATACACCTTCATGTTTAAATGTTGGGTTTTTTCTTGTGTGTGGTTTTTTTTTTTTTCCCCATTATCTCCGACAGGGTTTTAACAATGAAGATAACATTTCATCCCATTAAAAGCCGAACTATGGGTCTTCCACTTCACAGCTGTCAGAAAGACCCGCTTCTTCCAACATTATGGTAAATGAGGTAAACTACTTCCGTGGATAGGAAAAGTCATCATAATGAAAAACAATACTTTCACTTGATTATTTATACTTCAGATCAGAACACACAAGTCCACTTTCATTAAATAACCTTTTAGAAGATGTTTTCCACTGTATTGTTACACCTAAAGCAGAGGCTAAAATGATTTAATGAAGAGGAAAGACAGGCCTCCACACAGGCCACAACACTGGCAAAATACCAAGGAAGAGACAGGCATTTCTATCTGTATGGCTTTTGTTCCAAAGAAAACAGAATGTACTTAGTACTATTTTGCTTCCTATAATGGAAACAGTCAAATGGCAGAAACAGAAGTATGAGAAGAGTTACAAGCAAATCGACGTGGTCAGAGAAAATACAAAATACACGTGCAAGTGGTTAAAAAGAAAGATGAAATTAAGGTCAGTACAGGACAAAGCAAATTAACAGTGACTTCAGTTTTTATGCAAGCCCTTCATTTTCTGCTTCTCTAGTAGCTGTTTAGGTTGTTAACAATTTTACATTCTGACCCATCTTCTCAGAAATCTACAGAATGCCAGTGTAATTTAGGGCACTATATAATTAACTCAAATTTGAATAAGCAACTCTAATGGGAATTAATTTACATCTCAGGATACGAGCACTTCTCTGCAGTCAAGGAATACCCCTAAAAATGCAAACTCCGCCACAGATCCTCAACGCAGCAAGTAAATTTGGACTTGCTACTATCTCTGAAAGGAGGTCCAGACTACTCTCATTAAAACTCCAGTCATTTTCAATTGACTTTCCTGGTATTCCATTTATCACTCGCAAGCTGTACGAGTATGTTTCAGTGTAAGCTGTTCAAAAATACTGCGTTTTCATTCTTAGTTTTAAGATATGCCATTTTTATTGGTACTAGTATTAGATCAGTATTCCCCCCAAAAAGCTACCTTTCCTCTTTCACATATTCATTTCCAACAGAACTTGACTGTTGATGCTACTTCCTTACTGCAGCACATCTACAACTGCGCACACAAGAATGTAGTCCTACATAGCTTTATTCTAAAATGATTTCGTATTGTCCTTTGTGCAATAGGTAAAGGAAAAGAACATCTCTGTACTGCTGAAGTTCACCAACCCTAGACCAATGCTGTGTGTGCATGCACAGGTGTGTGTACGTGCATGAACTGTTTTACATTTCACTGCTTACGACAAGGTGTTCCACAAAGGACTTCTTCCGGAAAGGAACTAAATCAGTTTTGTCATTTCACCTTCCTACAAGCTGCAGTTAGAAGCAATGCACGTCTGGTAGACCTCGCTGCTAAATGGCCCTGTATCAGAAGGACAGCCATGAAGTGCTCTGTCCCCATTTAATTTCTTTCAGGAAAAGAGAAAGAAAATACTGAAAATCTCACAAGATCTAGAAAAACAAAGAAGGAGACAGTCTTGTTCAGTAACTACTAACAAACATTTCAAAAGTTAATGTTTTAAGACTCTGATACTTTGAAGAAATAAAAGAACTCTGCCTTTGAAGTTTTGATGAAAGTGAACTTGGGAAAAAAACCCCCACAGATAAGAATGTAAGACATGCACATGAATGTCCCCTAAGAGCAGCTATTGTTTCACTGCTGACAAGCACCTATTAACCGGTGAAGGGTAAAAGTATAACTATACCACACAAACACAAAGTCAGTCGAGTTTGGGATCCAGTTACATTACTGTAACTTTTTCAAGTGTGTTGCATAGTCTCTAGCGCAGAGAAAGGAACACTACCTAACAAGACTATAAAACATGCAGATAACCTCAGTAACTTTAAACTGCCTAGACCTGGTCACAAGGTTTTTAGGAAAGTACGTACATGCAAAGTTGTATAAAAACCATTTGTAGCCCATGTCATCTTTGCAAGCCTCATTTCACTTACCAGATTCCCCCCCCACTTTATATGCAACAACAAAAACACCTGTCAAATTTTGCCGATACCTAAGAATGAACACGGAAAAATATAAACACAGTATCTTGCAGACTGACTTGCTCCCTTTGTTAGCTGTTTCTGCAAGAGTCTCTTCAACAGAAACGAGAAGGTACACAAAAAGTCACATAACTTAGCATGGTTAGCAGAAAGCTGAAGATGCTTCAAGGAAAAAAAAACCAAAACAAAAAAAACCACCCAACACACTTGAAAGACAAAAGCAAGACTGCCACAAGCACGTACTGAAAAGAAATTTTTATGAGATGGAAAAAGAAAACAGAGGACTAGCATCAAATTAGGATCTCACACTTTCTATGAGCATACTTCATGATGAAATTTAAGGTACTCTGCTTTTTTCCCCCGAGTATAGAAGTACAGAAGATTATTATCTTCTTTCTGAACAGAAAAAAGGCTGCCTTAGGTTTTGGGGTTTTTGTTGGGTTTTGGGGTTGTTTGGGGTTTTTTTTAAATGACCAAAGGATTACTTAGCTATGTTTCTAAAATGTTTCTCAAACAAGCACCGCAGATAAGATCATTTAACATGTAGAAAACATCTCTTAACGTACTTTCATAAGCTGTGACAACTGCCTAAGTATGCACATTCGCTTTCCTTCTCCGGCACACAATCAATAAACAAACAAAAACATATTGGAAATTGGGGGAAGAACAAGAACAAGAGCCCCTCAACATAGCAAACTAGACAAGTCAGTGAGGGAAAAGAAACAAAACCCAACCCTCTACGCTGGAATTCTGCATAGGCTGGAATACTCACTGCATTAGAAACAGGAAAGGCCTCCATAAAATCAAGAAATTAAGCTATCACTCATCTTAAGACTTTAAGTTAGAGGTAAGTCAGAAAAGAAAGGCGCTTTAGAAATATCTGGGTGATTTCTTCCATTTGCCCATTTCCTAAATAGCTGTTAGTTCCTATTTTCAGGTTTGTCAATCCAAAGGAGATTGTAAACACATGTATTTTTAAAATGGTACTAGGATTCTTATCTAGCATGGCTTCAAACACTGCCTGCCAGCTTTGAAAGATCAATGTATTTGTATTTTTTTAATACTTAAGGTTCAAAAGGAACCAAAGGCAGAAGTTTCAGGAATAGAATAGATTAATTCAGATGGAAGGGATCTACAACAATCATCTACTCCAACTGCCTGACCACTTCAGGGCTGACCAAAAGTTAAAGCATGTTGTGAAGGGCACTGTTCAAATGCCTCTGAAACACTGACAGGCTTGGGGCATCGACCACCTCTCTAGGAAGCCTGCTCCAGTGCTTGGCCGCCCTCTCTATTCCTCTCCATTCCGTAAAGAAACGCTTCCTCATGTCCAGTCTAAACCTCCCCTGGCGCAGCTTTGAACCACAGCGTAGCTACTTCTCACGTTTTGACCTTTTCTGCATTGCAACGATGCCAACGCAGTTAGTTCCACACTCGTTATCGCCGCGTGTATAAACCACAATTTATTTTTCATACTGAAGGCAACAGAGGAGCGTCTTCCCAAACTCCTAACGAGTCGGCAGTCACAACACAGGCACCGCAACAAAACAGTCTTCAGGTGCGGACCCTGGGGCCGACAGGGACCACGACTAGACTCTGCGGACAAAAGCACGAAGCGCGACGAGAGGGTGGGTGAGCAGGCAAGCGCGGAAGGGCTCGCCGCCACGGCGGTCCCCCTCGCCTGGGAGGCCCGGAGGGGGTCGGCGAGGGAGCAGCCCCCTGCTCCTCCTCCTCCTCCTCCTCCTCCTCCCCCTCACTGGGTCCCGCCGCCCTGTGCCGGCGACCCGG
>VZTL01018355.1:0-10218 GCA_013400535.1 Scopus umbretta | reverse complement strand
AGGCGCGCGGCCGGTCCGTTTTTTCCGTTGCCCGGGGCGGGAGAGCTCCGGCGGCCGCCGCCGCCTGAGGAGCCTGGTTTAGCAGCAGCCGCCGGGGCAGGGCGGGAAGCGGAGGGCNCTCCCCTGGCGCAGCTTTGAACCACAGCGTAGCTACTTCTCACGTTTTGACCTTTTCTGCATTGCAACGATGCCAACGCAGTTAGTTCCACACTCGTTATCGCCGCGTGTATAAACCACAATTTATTTTTCATACTGAAGGCAACAGAGGAGCGTCTTCCCAAACTCCTAACGAGTCGGCAGTCACAACACAGGCACCGCAACAAAACAGTCTTCAGGTGCGGACCCTGGGGCCGACAGGGACCACGACTAGACTCTGCGGACAAAAGCACGAAGCGCGACGAGAGGGTGGGTGAGCAGGCAAGCGCGGAAGGGCTCGCCGCCACGGCGGTCCCCCTCGCCTGGGAGGCCCGGAGGGGGTCGGCGAGGGAGCAGCCCCCTGCTCCTCCTCCTCCTCCTCCTCCTCCTCCCCCTCACTGGGTCCCGCCGCCCTGTGCCGGCGACCCGGGCGCCTTTCGACAGCCGGGCTGCGCGACCCAGGGCCCGCCCCTGTCAGCCAGCTTGCCGGGAAGGCAGCGGAAAAAACGGCCGCTCCCGCCGCCGCCGGCGGGGAGGGGGATGAACGATCCGGGGAGGGCAGGTGCCACCAGCCCCGCGATCCGCCCCGCCTCGCCGCCGGCGGGGACAGGGAAGCAGCCCAGCGCCGCGGCTCTCCCCTCCCTCCCGCCCGATCCCCTGAGGGGGCAAACGAGCGGCGGCGNGAGAGAGAGAGAGAGAGGAACGGTCCGTGTTGCCGCTTCTCTCCCCGCGCCGGTGAAATCTGCCGGAGAGAGGGCTGTGCCGCGGGGCGCGGAGGGTCGGGAGCGCTCCCGAGGCTTTGCTGGGGGTAGCGGAATCGGCCTCCTTCGAGGATGCGCCGCTGGCTTTGAACATGCCGAGGTTGTCTGGCCGCTCTCCAGCGGGGTGATGAACTCCCCGGAGCGCCTTGTGCGGTTAGCAGCAGCGGGTAAGGAGGCGGAATGGTTCTCCGTGTAAGAGCGCGCAGGGAAGCGGCTCTGAGGGCAACAAACCGTACCTCATCAAGCCCTCTTCCAGACACCGAGTAATCTTGTTCACCTGAGAAGACACCCCCCCTTCCTCCTCAACTCCCAGGGGCCAACCGTCGACGTGTGTAATATGTTGCCTTGCGTGGGGCCCTGACCTACCTACCTACCTCACTATTCAGTTGTGTTGTTCCCCCACACCTAGTAGTTAGGTCCTTTCAAGCTAACTTCGCTGCCCCTCAGCGCTCGGAGGTGGCGATGGGTTTGTGCTGCCTAACGGATTGCAAACCAAAGGCTCACCTCGTTAGTGTCTGATCAAAATGACGATGCCAAATTTTTAATTGCAGCTAGAAACCGGTCCTTGAGTAATGACTCCACAGAAACTTCAGGAAACTTTGGTTGGTTGGTCCTGATTGTTTTCTGGCCGAAGTATTTGCGAACTACTTTTCTAACAGTAGTAAACTTAAACTGATGTAAGTATGTTCATCTGCCCCGCAAAATTGAAGGAACTTCCTTTTTCAGTATACACTATTAAGTGATGCAAGCCAGGAATTATATTCTGAGGCAAAGAAGGTACAAAGTAATTTCTGTTAAAAGTACTAAGAGACCTAGGCATGTTAAAAGCTTTTCTTTAACATCAGGTTAAATTGATCATTAAGGTTTTGTGAACCATCTTTTACTTAATACAGGAGTAATGATTTCTCAGAAAGTATGTTGTTTTTCTCTCTTACAGAAGAAAAAAAAGAGTAGTTAGGAAAATAAAACATTTGAAGCTGGTTTTGGATTAGATTTTGTGCGTGAGAAATGTGTATTTTGTACTGTGGTGGGTAGAAACTAGTATCTGAAATGATTTGGTTTAAATTGATTTTTTAATTACTTTCCTGATTAAGCTAGTAGTTAAATGTATAAAGATGGTAGGTTTTTTGTTTGGTTGGTTGGGTTTTTTTTAAATAGCTTTTTTTTTTATTTCATATACTCTTTGAGGGGGAACTCTGGACTGTCAGGCTAACAAACCAATGTTAGTTTCCAGCTGTTGCTGAAACTGTCCCTGATCATGGCTTTATATACCACTTGCAGCAAGTATGTATTGTGGTTCCATAGGCATTCCTCACATTTATTTGGCTTCTTTGGATTTTGACGTAGCTAAAACTGTGTGTGTACAATATCCAGTCCTCAGAGATAAGATTCCAAGACAAAGAAAAGACCTACCTGCAAGCAGAAGGAACTGCACCCTGGAAAAGAGCCCATCATAAAATGCCTTCTTGACATACACTTCCCCCAGCAAAGAGTCTTCTCTGCAAGTGTAAAATCTTGGAAAAGGAATTAGAAATATGGCGTATGGGGTAATTTTTCAGCCTTCAGTGAGGTGATTAGGGAATGCATTCACTGTGGAAAGGTGCTGATACTGAGTGGGTGCTTGGTTGGATTGTACCATTCTCATGCAGAAAAGGTGCTTTCCAGAATGCTGTTGCAACAGCAAATGGGTGGTTTGGCTTAAGACTTTCCTTAAAATATCGCAGTGATGGCCTGAGCTAGAAACAGTGGATTTAGACTGTAAAAATTACAGCAAAACCAAGCACCTTTCTTGTGATCTCAAAACTTTGTTTTGATCTCGACACTCAAGTAGTAACATATGGCTCTCTGTACTTAGGACAAGGAGCACAAGTCTGGTATCAAGAACTATGGCATTTAATTATGAATTCATAAAAATTATTAACTTCATGTGTGGTTATATTTTTATAGCAGTATCAAGACAGAGAATCTAAAGATAGAAAGCTTGCTTTCAGAAACTTTTTTGATCTTAGCCGTCTTCTTCATTGTGGCCTTATTTAAACTATAGAGGTGTATTTCATTATTTTTTTTCACCTGCAAAGTGGGAATAATAGAGTCATGTCCTGAGTGGTGGTAAGAAGCTCAATGAATCAGAGTGCTTTGAGGTAAAACTATAACACCATGATAGGAATATACAGATGAGGAATTTCAACACTAGGAATTACTGCAGCTAATATTTGTATCCTCTAGCTATTATTTTATCTTCACCAAAATAAAATAATACTTGGTTTCTACAAGGCTGCCACATTACAGAGCTCAGAATAATGTGTAAAGGAGGATGAATTACAAATAAGCCCTTTTGTAGATGGTGACACTAAAGCACAGGAAAGCTAAATGCTTTGGCCAGGGGAGGGAGTACTTCTAGCTACAGCAACTGTCAGTTCAGTACCTTATCCTTTGCCTTACAAAAACGTTCATCTGGCCTTTGTTTTCACAAACTCTAACAGTTTATCATCCTGTGTGCACTTCTGTTTCTGGGTTATGTGGATTTTTTTTTCCCCCGTATGTAGCTAGGCAGATGCTAACACTTTATGTCAGTATGCCTCGTTTGGGGATTAAATGGTGAAGGTCCCATATGATAGAACAGTTGAAAGAAGAAAAAAAACCAACAACCCACGAACCAAAGAAAAAAGCCCCAACCCCCCAAGCCACAACTTATGTTATAAAAATGATCATTACCAGAATGCCTGGTATTAAAGTAATACAGTTTCTTAGGTTGAAAACAGGCAAACTGTTTCCTACGGTGTTGTGTATAAGCATTGATATAGTCACTCACGTAGTGTTCGTAACTATCATAAAAAGCAATAAATGTTAAAAATGTGGGTTATAGTGAAGCTAGAATCATAGAATTGTTTGGGTTGGTACAGGCCTTTGAGATCATCAAGTCCAACTGTTAACCTCGCACTGCCAAGGTAAACGAGAATTAAATATTCCTGAACTAATGAAGTTTAGCATTCAAGATTTGCATGTGTTTTTAATCTACTGCTGAGATTTAGAAACTGCCATACCAAGTAAAGGCAGTCAGTGGTCTATCTTGTTCCCTTACGGCCTCTGTCTTTATTTACCTTCTAGCACTCCCGGCAAGATAGACAAGTGCTGTTACTCCTTTTAGAAAGGGGGAAGCAGAATGCAGAGAAGGGAAGAGGCTTTAACAATGCTGTGCAGGATTTCTGCACGTGGAACTGAACCCCGGTATCTTAAGTTTCGTGACTAGATTCCTCGTTATGAGGTCAACTTTTTTTTTATTTCCTTGCTAGTGATCTACACCAGAAGTTCCAAAATAGACAAGCACAGTGCTCTCCATGTGGTCTGTAGCTAGCACATGACTTGGGGAGTCACATCTGTCTCTCTGTTTTTCAAATTGTGAATCATTACCCAGATAAATATATAAAAAAGCATTTTTTAACATTCTGCTTTTCCATTGACTTCCTTAATATATTTTGCAATGGGCTGTATAGGTTATTTAATTTTAATAGAAATTAAATTCAATTTTAATTAAAAAAGTTTTCTTTAACTGCTCTCATATGGTGTGAAGCTGGGAACATGGGAGTTCTGATGTTAACTTTTTTAACATTTCATTACAATTACGTTATAATTCATTCTTTTGTATTGCTCTATCATTATCGTGGTTAGCTTCTATACAGAACAATCCAAATCTTAAAGACATTTTCAACAATCTTTCTGTCTAAAAGATCAGGTACATATAATATAAATCTTTTATGTGGTCTTTCTAGATCGTACATTTGGTTTCCCTGGCAAACATTGCTGCTAGTATGGTCTGTCTGCACACAGCCTAAGTCAGGAAATGGACAGTCATGGGTTAAACTGTAATTTACAATCTTTTATGAAAAAAGGGAAGCAGTAATACAAAACATCTCAGGTTCTTTGCATTTTCTGGTTTGTAAAAAGAGAAATTTTAGCACTTTATGTTTTATAAACTGCAATTCTTTAATGGAATGCAATAAACAGTATGCTTACAGTGTTGTTTACACAAAAAAATCTATTCCTGATTTTTTTTAATGACTCGGAAGAGTTCACCTACTAAATTTAGTAGCCCACATTTTTGTATGTTTGACAAAAAATAGTTATTAGCAGGCCTATTTGCATTAATTTCATCCTCAGTTCTATTCCTGGTCTTTTAAGGGAAGTGAGAGGTTTGCTTTCTGTTTCTGTCAGATCAAGGAGGTAGACTTCATGTTTTGTTGGGGCATTTGACAGAAGTAAATTTCCCCTGAAGAAGAAAAAGAAGAAGACAGAGAAGAGTTTATAGGCAAAGCGGGGTGTAAGAAGAGATTGGTTTTATTTTAGCTAAGTTTGCTTTTATGTTCTTTTTTGGCTAAAGGCTGAGAAAGAAAACGGTCTGTAAATGAGGACATCTTGAATATCAGTTGAGTCTAACAAGTGTAAATTTAAAAAGTAAATACATTATTTTAAAACCGTGTTTTATGAAAAAGAATTTGCTGGCTTACATAACTGTAATGTACTCGGCTTCTTCTCTGTGCCATTCTGATACGAATACATTGTATTTGCCTGTTTTTCTTTGCAGACAGTTTGAATATGGAGCATTTTCTAATAGCTTGTACAGAACAAAGGCAGAGTTTTGGTTTGGTTTTTTTTTAAGAAAATACTGTAGAATTTCATCGAATACATCATTCATTCAAATCCTTCCATTCTTGCTGTAGCAAGCTTGCATCAGTTAACACCTGGGGCTTTATTTAGTTGCCCGTACATGTATGTCTCGTGCCGTTTGAGATGCCCAAGAGCCAGCTGCTGCTGGAGAAAGGTGTGGGTTTACGCAGGTCCTCTGCCACGCCTGCACAGAGCTAACGGGTATCTTGGGAGTCCGAAGGCTTCTTAGGCTGCATTGGGCATCTATGTTCTGACATGTGAATCCTCCATGAATGCCATTTGCACGGATGTACCCAGCCACGGAAGGAGTTCCTCTCATTTTGTCTGGTCCTGAATCCCGTAAAACCTCCTGTCTTTGGAGGAGGTTGTCCCAGAATTGCTGGCTACCTTCTGTATTATGCCTGAATCCACCAGTTCTGGGTCTCTGGGGCATTATACTAGCTACTCGTGTTTCATTTTGTTTTCCTGTCTAGAATCTTTGAGGGGGATATTGCAAAAGGACAAACTTATGCGAACATTATTATTTTTTTTCTTTTTTTTTTTTTTTGCTGAACCTCTCAGTGAAATGTGATGAAAATAAAACATTTCTTTAGACGCCACAAATTTATTTTAGCAATGGCAGGAACTTTCCATCATTTTCCTAGTGTAAATAGACTCTGACTCATCATTTTCAGGGACCAGTTCAAAGATTAGGTTTACTTCCTGGTTTTGGTTAAATTAAACCACAGCTGAGTGGCATACCACTTGAAGTATGTTGTTTGTATCTGGATTTTCTGCTGTCTTCACCTTTCTTCAGTGAAGACCAAATGTTCTGTTGCGATCCCTCCTAAAACTGAATGGGAAATAATCCTTATTCTTTCAGATGGAAGTTATTGGCAGAAACAGCTGAAACATTTTGTGAAAAAAATATTTTAATAAACTTAAAAGCATTAGTTCTTAAGTGCTAAAACTAAGTTTGCGTAGTATGTGAGGCCTCTGAAGGCACAAAGATCAGAAAATTAATAGCAGCAGTAGCTGCTAACATGGAAAAAAAGCCATGAGTGGAAAAACAGTAAACTGAAAGTCCTTTATCCTCCTTTCCAGTCCTCAGTTCTCAGAGTTTTGTCTGGCAATGAAAGCAGGGAATCTGTCTGACTTTCAAATAATTGCTGATGTATTACTCCATTGCAGGCTAGTAGCAAAGAGCAGCTGTGCCCTGTAGCCAGAGCCAACTTCTCCCTTTCCCATCCCCCATTTCTGACTGCCTTCCCTGGAGAAAGCTATCTCACTATTAAATAAACTAGGGTTGGGTTGCAAGACAAACCAAGATTTCATTAGAAAAATATTTACTCATGCAGAAAGAAGCCTTTTTTAAAGACTTCACTACTTAGGAAACGATGCGATTTTGCGGGTAATAAATAAAACCAGATTTGTTACGCTACAGTTGTAAAGCTGCCATCTTTTATGAGCCTGGGAAGAGTGACCTCATTCATCATAAGGCGTTGTCAATTCTGCCTCCATGCAACTATTCTCTTCTTGATACATGTGGGTCGTCTGGGCCGTGCTTAACTGAGAGGTCTAGTGCCTAAAAAGTAAGGGAGTTAATTGTAGTTGTTGGCTTTTTGACAACTACCCTTCTTTTCCCCCACATTTCTTATCAGTTTTAACTGAAAATCAGCATTTCTTGAAAAACAAAATACCAGCATTGTGGTAAAAACAAACATCGTTCTGTAAGAAATCAATACCAAACCATTTTCATTTTCCATTTCTGTTGAGCTGGAACCACAGCAATAAAAAGGTCCTTAAATGCCTTCGTCTTCAAAAGTAGGAGTTCTCGGCAGAGTTACAGGACTGCCAACAGGTCACAGTATCTCCACTTATCTTTACATTTAAGATGAATGTAAATCTAAATTCCTGACAACTTGCATTCAATAAATAACTTTTATCTGAAAAAGCGCACAAATGTGTGGAGGAGCCTTGCTCAAGTTCGTGTTTTAATAATTGACATGGTGACTCCCTGAATTCCTCTGGTATTTCATTTGAGATGCTGTCTTCCTCCATTGTCATGCAGTGGTAAGTGGTTGCTGTGTTGTAGCCTGCTGTTCAGCGATGGGAGAAGCGGTACGTTCTTGTCATTTGTGTTGTGCTCTGAGGTATTTTGAGACGTAAGGAACGCAAAGGATACCATGAAAACATCAGCGCTCTCGCATCCAGAGGAAGGCTACCATGGGGCACTGCACGTTGCGACTCCGGGAATTCATGGCTGCTGGTATGGAATCTATGTAACTGAGCATAGCCAGCCTTCCACGCCAAACCAGACTTTCTTATGTTAAGAACCACATTACCCACAATCACTCTGCATACTATTTTGTTTTGCACTCACAAGGAAGCTTGAAGCAGTACATTTATGTAATATTTATTCAAATGATAAATGAAACAACAACTAAATCCGTAGCTCAATTGCATCTATGTGGATGTGGAGTTAATGAATCATAGTAATTTTACAGTTCAATAATCTGGAGATCTTTCCATGGAAAAGTATTTAATAAAGGGGAAAATGTCGTATCCTCTTACAAAGAGAACAAACAAAAATCTTGAGAAAGGTAAGGAGTGTGAAATGCCTGTGTCTGAGCCTGGCAAGCATTCTCGAAACCCACACCCTGTTCAGTGAGAGTAGATGCTTGTATTTGAGGGGTTTAGTCCTTACTCGTTTCAGAAGGAGCATGCTCCTCCCCAAGCCATGATTTAATAAAGCAATTGTAGCACCATCTTTTTGTCAAAGAGGATGGTGCCTGGTGTTTCAGTTGTTCATGAGAGGGAGTGAAAAGACTGAGCAGCCTACGTTATCAGAATAGGTTTCTATTTTAGCCAGCATCATATGAAAGGAGCCATCTTGTGGTTGTCTCTTTTGCAAATAAGATGTTGCTGTAATATGGCCTTGAAAAGCTGAAGTTAAAAGACACATCTATACTATATGTATATATAATTTTTCTCTTACTTGTTTAAAAATGTTACCTTTTGAGTAAAACTTGACCTTATACATCTTTCATTTGCAGAATTTTTTTAATTCTATCAGATTTCTGATTCTGCCAAATCTTCAGAATTAAAATACCATACCTATCTATTCATACAGGATTAAACTGAATTATGTTCAGTCTGTGTCCCCTACTAGTCAATCCAAAAACCGAAGCATCCCCATCCTTTGCTCCTGGACTTGGAGAGACTATGTTTAGATGATACATCAGTCTGATTTCTTCACCTCTTTCCTGATATGCTATGGCACTTACCAGTTTTAGAGTCCGATTGATCCACACAATCCTGAGTAGATGTCAGCACATTTATTTTGTATCGATTAGCTCACTGATGCTTGTATCAATTTAATGAAGTATATTTAAAAAAAACAACCTTAGTTAACCCAGAAGTTATGTATAAACAGAAGCCTCAGTCATAATTTGTAAAGTTCTGTTTCCTTAATAATACTGAATAAGGTTATGTATGATTCAACTTGTATAGCCATCTGTCTACTGCAGTTGTTAATAACTAAATGTAACATTAAGGCCAAGGATCACCATCATTTGCTGAAAGTATAGAAAAACCCATTGATTGAAACAAAAAAATGTATGAAATCTATAGTTTCTGGTAAATTTGTTCTCATATTACAACTAACAGATAAGCAAAGTCTTACTGTAGAATGTGCCATTTGAGGTTTATTGTATTCCTTGGCGTTGAAGAAAAGACTGTTCTAGGAAAATGCAAATCTGGAATTGGGGTTTGACGTGAGGCTAATACTTATTCCTGCTGGAATGGGAGGTAGACTTTGAGAAAAGGAGAGACAGGATTAGTAATATTTTTTACTATGGCTGGTTTGGGAAGACAATGTAAAAATTTATTTTGGGAAAGTATTTGAGCCATTGGATTACAATTAGACCTGATAGAATTTTAAATCAGAGAATACCAATTAACTGGGGAAAAATCCAACTTTTTGACTGAAAATGTGTGTATGGGTACATTCAGAGTATGTTTTCTTTGCTTTAAAACTGGACATTTTCAGATGAAAATCTGATTTCTTTAAAATTATTAAAATAGTTCAAAACACCAAATTCAAATTTAAATGCTTTTAATTTGTTGAACAAGAGGCTTAAGTTGCTTTTCATTTTTTAAGCTTTTACTGATATTTTTACTTTTTCTCCCCAACTAAAGAGAAGACTTTAAAAAATGGCATTTTTCTTGAAATGGAAAAATCATTTCCAGTGTCACTGTAAATAAGATCAAAAAGTCAGATGGCATCTCACCATTTGAGGAAATTACTTCATTGAATAAAACACCATGGTTGTAGAAAACATAAGTAGGAAAATCAAAGGTATCGTACCATGTGAGATTTTTACATAATCTTTCTGTAAGGTTGTGTTTGAGCCAATGTAAGCAACAGTAATTCTCAGGCAAAATCATAGATCTTTACTTTCTATTTTAATTACTGTTCTCTATCTCGCATCTAGTGAAGGAGACAATCTCTGTAATGAAAGAATAGGAGAGGAAATCTGTTAAAAACAAGTGAATGAAAAGACCTTCCCTCGAAAAGTGATGCAGGTATGACAGTGATGATTATTCTGAACACTGGAATAAGAGAGACAATATATATGGGATTATTTTCAACACAAATAATCATAGAATCATAGAA
>VZTL01018353.1:17762-38675 GCA_013400535.1 Scopus umbretta | reverse complement strand
GCTCACAAAATAGCCAAAAAGATCTCAGGTGGGACCCACCCTATGGACATTAAGGCCTTGTGTAAACATCCATCTCCTACATGGCTCTTGACATGCCTCTTCACTTGGGAGATGAACTCTTCATTTGCACACAGGAAAGCTGCAGTTCCAGCAAAACTTCAGCACAGTTCCTGTTTGTTTATATCAGTATAACTGGGATTGGCACTGGAGTCAATAGTACCTGTCTGCTTTGGAGGTGTGTGTGCTTCCCACTGAAGGAATTTGAGAGAAGGACATGAAGAAGAGTCATGAGGTCATAAAAAATCCTTTCTTGAGGTAACAGGGGTTGGATCCTGAGGCTCACTCTGGCTTGAAGGCAATAACTGGGTCTCCGAGTGCTTTGGGTGCAGACTGTCCCTGCACAGTGGTGTGCCTGCCACACCACCTGCAACCTGCCTTGCTGGGGTGGGAGAAGAGGGTGACATTCAGTCAGGTATCTTAGCCATAACGGAAAGCGCTGGGAAAGAATATTTGCCTTCCATCTTATGTATGTGGTTTTTTTCTTTTTTTAAAGTATTAGTGTTTGTTCTGTTTTTCCTTTTTGAGGGGGGAAATTCTTCTCATGGAGAGATGAAACTTGACATGTTGCAATAAACAGCCAGTGGGCTAGCTATATATTTAGACAATTTTGAAAACTTGTCATACCGCTTGTATTTTGGAGTTGTGCTATCTATCGCATCGGGTTAGCAGAGAGATGAAAGAAAGTGCTAACCACACACCAGGTGATCAGATTAAAATTACCACAGTGACAATGGACACCAAAAAATTTTCAAATGCAGTGTTTTGTGTCTTATTTTAAGGTGACCTCCAAAACAAGCCAGTCTAAAAGAGCATATGGGTTTAATGCAAAATGCGACTGAAATCAGCAGATGTTTGAGTGGCTCCTTAGTCATGCCTGGAGGCACCTTAGTGCCCAGCAGTTATATAGGCAAGCTCATCTTCTTCATCTCAGTTCTTGAATCTGTTTAGCTTTGGTCCACAATAAAGTAGCAACCTAAGGGAACTATCTCTGGGATGTATTTCATTTTACTCTCTGAATCCAGATGTATGCTTTCTGGAGCATAGTACAAAGATGGGGATAAATTTTCTCTTCTAAAAGACCACTATATGGTCTTCATTTGCAACCAGAACAGTTCTTACTACACCTATCACAGTCCTGTGGAAATATTGTCACAGCTAACTTGGATATCCAGTATTTTGGTGGTGTATAGAGGACTGTGTTTTACCTGCATTCTCCTGACTCCAAAACAGCACCATGAGTGCCCCACATTCCTCTGCCAAAGTATGGCTTAGAAGTGTAAGAAGAAAGCAAAAACATTTTTCATTCCCTTACTGAGATTCCTTTAAAGCGCCTTTCTCCAAATGGCTCCCGCTAACTTCCCTACAAAGAATTAAAATAAAAACTAGCAAAAGTTTTGGAACACAAAGGCTAAGGAAAATGAAACAAACCCCATCTGCCTATGCAAAGTAGCCTTGACTAAAGCACATACTTTCTTATGAAGTGTAATTTACCAAATACTTAGATAAACAGCAATAGTTAGTCTATTTTGCAGCATCAAAGGCTTTCCTACATTTCTTGATCTTATTTCAGCTATTACCAACTCCTCTCATTAATTTAAACCTGAAGGGAGTACTTCTCTTCAGTGTCTAGGAATAAGCTTAAAATATTTTAAAATAAATGCAGTAGATCCACTTTTCTTTTTAGCTTTATGTACATAAGAGACATCCAGTAGCATGCACCATCCTCCAGATGCATCTGACCTGATTAATCCATGTGCCAGGTTGAATGCAGCCAAAGAACGGGCAGGGTGCAGTGGACTGGAAATGTTATTAGTAGGAACAGCAGTAGTAATGATGCTTGGGGTTTCTTCAGTCTTTTCAGCAGGAAGCTTCAGTGTGCCTCATGGTGCCAGGAGCATCCCCATTTCATGAGGGAAGAGTCTTATCTACAGAGAGGGCAAGTGCCTTGTCCCGGCAAGCCAGCAACCAAGCCCAGGCCTCTGCTGCTGCTTTCAGTTAAGTTTAAATACCCAACTACTTCCCAGGGGAGAGGGGAGAATGCACTGGGTAAATAAATAATTTTGATGCATATTGAGAATAATAATATTTTTCTTCTTTCTGGGTCTAGGCAGCTTGGATAATAGGGAGGAATTCAGATATTGGCGGCCTGGAGGCTAGCTGATGTAAATAATGGCAGCTCTCTTGACTTCAATCACAGTAGTTCATGCCAGCTGAGAATTAGGGCTGTGTCTGCAGAGCTTTTTGAACAATAAACCAGCCATTTTTTCTCAGTACCATTTGCTTCTGATGAGAAGCCATCTCCTGGAGAACAGCTGGGAAAAAAAAACTCAATGTATAGCGGGGTGACAGAAGGGAAGGCTGTTTTGCCATCAGTGCAGAGGAGCTGCTCTGTCCACAGGGTGGCCGTGCAGGGAATAGGGTTTCTCCAAGGCAAAACATGGTCAAGCCCTTTTTGCCAAGCAGGAAAGGAGGCACAGTCGAAGCCTTTCTCCACGTTGTTCTTGTGATGAGTTGAGCTTTAAAAGAATAATAGGTGTAATAAGTACATTCAGTTACTTGTGGCAGCCAGCAGCACAGGCGAAGCAGAGGGAAGTCAAGCCCGCAGATTTGAGTGTATTGTCACTGAATACTATGCCCTCAATTATGTATGTAGTAGAGAAGGGAAAACAGGTCCGGGATTTTTTATTTCTTAACTTGACGAGAGCCTTGGACTCCAGTACTGCTGTTAGCCGTGCCTGGACATGGCGATGTCAGCACCAGTCCCTGCATTAAGATTTCAGGTTTTATTAGGATATGAAGCAAAGACAATAACCCAAACAATTTATTTTTTTTTTTTTTAATTTAAAAACTAGATGCAAATACCTTTATGACAGATCAAAATCTGTTGCAACTGTGGTATTTCCAAAGTGGAGGGTGGAAGTTATTTACAAAAGCTTTCTTCGAGGGCTAGGGACTCTGCACCTATTATCCTGTGAGCTGCCTTAGAAGACAAAAATAAAAAAGGACAGTCTCCTTTGTTCGGCAACAACCTGTGAATGGAATGAATTCAGGAGAGACACTTTGCTAAGGCAGCAAAGTCCTCAAATGTTACAGGCAATGTGCCAAGTTCAGTAGAGCAATTGCATTTACAAAGGCTACTAGGGAACAAAGATAAATGATCACTTAGTGCACCAGAAGTGCTTATTTTCTCTCTTTCTCTTCCCTCTGTTTCCTGTGAAGTGTGAAGAAATGCGCTCATTTTGTAACATTTCTACTTGTTGTTTTGGCTTCTGCATGGAAATCTGCAGGTGCAAGGATCTTCCTCCTACTTCTCGTCCTACTGCCAGTGAGGTTGTCAACTTGGAGAACATTTGGGTAGAAGTAGAGTGAATCCTTTCTCTGTAATTAAAAAACAGTCCGGCTATAGGAAGGCTGTGGCTCTCTGTAGTGTGCTCGGTATTGTGCTACCGTGTGTTTTGCAAGATGATGGTTATTAATTTAAAAACATTAAAAAATAGAAAGACCAGTGCATATGTCAGTTGTTTCTTATGGTAAATACATAATTCCTAAAGACATGTCTATTTGCAGTTTGAAATTGCTGTTTCAAACTCCAGATTGTTTTTCTGCCTTTTTTCATTAGTTCAAAGAGTCCTTCAGTGCCTTAGGTTTTCTTCCCATACAGTGGCTTTTCACATCACTGGATCAGGTGTGAAATTAAAGGGGAAAGCATGTTTGCCAAGGGAGTCTCCTCTCTGGCACTGGGTGAAGACATGGCACTAGAGAGTCTTGCTTCCTTGTGCTGGCACTGTGGAGTGACAAAATATCTCTGAATCGGTCCAAATATCTGGCACATAACAAAAAAATCCTGTTGGAACCTTTGGGTGAAGAACCCTACTCCTTCCCTGTAGCCAAATTAATCCTCTTGTTAAGGGAAGAGTTAACGATCCACTCCTTTGAACCTAATCCACTTTTCCTTAAGCCCTTTCCTAGCACAAGAAAGGATTTACTTTCTATTATCAAGCCTATCACAACCTATGCATTCCTGCATGAAAGTGGCAAGCTCTGTATTAATTTTGTGAGTGGCAGTTGCAGAAGGTACCACATGGCTTTGGGGACACTTCTCAAAGAGCATGGCCACATCCTTCTGCTATAGCTTGGGCACTGTCAGGCTGAAAACCCTCTGGTTTCAGTATGGGGGAGATACTAGAAAACTCTCAAAAGCATTTTGAACTGTCATACACTTTCTCCCTTGAGCCCATAAATTCTGTATGTTCAGTCCTTCAGCATGCAGCAAAAGCTATTTCCTCTCCTAGGCAGGTAGAAAGATGGGCCATAAGGCTTGAAAATGTAGATGACAATTGAATAGAAGTGCCAGACATTTTTTGTTGGGTTGGACTGGTGAGTTTTGGGTTTAACCATTAGCAATAAAAGGTAGGGATTTCAAAAGACAGTAGCTGGGTGTTCGACACTTCATTTCAGCCCTCCTTTGCAAATACCATCAGGGATTGGTCCTTATTGGAGCACGTCTGGTTTGGAGGCTGCAAGAGAGATGCAAGAGAGATGCTGACAAGCTGGAGGAAGTCCAGTGGAGGACCATTAAGGTGTTTCGTGGTTGGAGCACACAAGCCAGGGAATTGGGGAACAGGCTTATTCAGCCTGGAGGAGAGAATGCTTTGAATATGGGGGAGCTAACTGCAGATTGTCACTACTGAAGGGCAATCGTTATAAAAGTGCTAGACCATTCCCACGGATGCACAGCGACAGGACAAGAGGCATCAGGCACAGGTTGCAACAAGAGTGTCCTGGCTTCCGCTGGGCTAGAGTTAATTTTCTTCCTAGCAGCTGGCATAGTGCTGTGTTTTGGATTTAGGATGAGAACAATGCTGATAACACACTGATGTTTTAGTCCTTGCTAAGTAGTGCTTATACTAGTGAATGACTTTTTAGCATCCCGTGCTCTGCCAGGGGCACAAGAAGCTGGGAGGGGGCACAGGCAGGCCAGCTGACCCAAACTGGCCACAGGGCTATTCCATACCATATGGCGTCATGCTCAGTATTGTAACTGGGAGGAGTTGGCCAGGGGGCAGAGAACTGCTGCTTAGGACCTGGCTGGGTATCGCTTGGCAGGTGGTGAGCAATTGTGTATCATTTATTTTGTATATTCTTTTGTTGTTGTTGTTGTTATTTTCCCTTCCTCTGCTGTCCTACTAAACTGTCTTTATCTCAATCCATGAATTTTACTTTTTTTTTTTTCTTCCCTGATTCTCTCCCCCATCCCACTGGGGACATGGGGGAGTGAGTGAACAGCTGTGTGATGTTTAATCGCCTACTGGGTTAAACCACAACAAAGAGCAATTCTTGTTGGATAGAAGGTTTGGCCCTGGTCGTCCCAGTTTGGTGCAATTTCCATTGTTGGATGTTTCAAGAATTTGATTGGAAAAGGTGCTGAGCAATCAGATCCAGGTTTGAAGTTAGCCCTGCTCTGAGTAGGGGATGGACTAGAGACCTCCAGAGGCCCCTTTCCACTTCGATTTTTCTGTGATCACATGGTTGCATGTAGCGTATGCGTTGTACATTGCACACATTACAGTTATGTGTGCTTTAGCCTATGGTTACAGACCTTTAGCAAAGGGTAATAAAACCTTAAAACAATATTATCATCGTTCCTATTGAATTTACTTGTTATTCAAATATTTATAAATATTCAGTATCCACTGTGCAGTGTTGTATTTTCCTCAAGATCTCTGGTTAGAAACAAAAGCATTAAGAGCTCCCTTGTCCCTACTTAACATGGCACTCTTGGCTTGATGATGAAACCTGCCTGTTGAGTGCCCATCTGCATTCGTTCTGTCGTCCTGAAGTGCTAATCCTGTTTGTCCCGTCACCATAACCTCACTAAGTCTATTTATTTGCTGATTAGCTCTAGGCTTGATTATTCCCTTTAAGCGCTGACAAAACATGCTGAAAACAAGGTGTACATGTGACAAAATTTGGATGACCAGAAGTATCAAGGAAATACTAGAGGAAGTCCAGAGCACAGTGCTGAAGATGCAGAGATGTCTGTTCACAGCCATTAGTCTTAGAAAGTAATCAAGGGGAGATTTAGGTGAGTAATGTGGGAAAACTGGGAAAAGTATTGGTGCCTGTGATAAAGGGACTTGGATTTTTCATCTCATGACAACTGATCAAACTCCACTTACTTCAGGGGAACTGCACTGATCTGTTCTAGATAAGGATCTGGCCTTGTGGTTTGTAAAATTAGCTGAGAATATGCAATGAGGATGGTTTGGGTTTCTTCAGAAAGCCCGAGACCTTTTAAATAAATATTCAACATACTTAATATGTTGCTAGAGGAGGATCAGTTGCATGAGAACCAAAGGACTTCGTACAGTCTCATACATTACAGCTCACAACAATGGTGCCACGTGGTTTTAGACTGACCTCATGAATAAAACAGCCCATAGTATTTTGTTGATGCTCCTTCCTGTGTTAAGCTGATAATTTTAAGTTACCATAGAGCTTTTAAAAGGCAGATGGCCTGCCTAGTTTTAAAGACATCAGGTACTTATATAAGTAAGTTCAGTGGATAATCACTCCTCACTATTAAAAGAAAATAATGCTTAATGTGGCCTGAATTTATGTAGCCTTATATCCAGCCACTGGATCTTTTTATGCCTTGTGTGCTAGGTTAAGGAATTGCTGGGAACTGAATTGTTCTCCCTGGGTGTTTGGTTAGAGAACAGCAAGACTTGCCTGATCTTTTCAGTTTCAACTGTGGCTTTCTTACCAAAGCTAATGTTTCCCAAGACAACAGGCTAAACAGCTTTAAAGTAGACTAAGCAGCCCATATTTACCTGGCTAGCTTCCAACTGAACCCTTGTGCCTGTTGGATTCAGCTGCCTCTGGTCCTGCAGAAGTGTCTAATTAATGACAATCACAGGCAATGTTGGGGATGGAGTTTAGACTCACTACATCTGAGAATATCTTTAACGAAGGATATCAGAGTCTACTCCAAAAAGGGTTATTGTAACAAGTTCTGGGGTTTCATTTGCCTGTTATTGCTAATTTATTTACAAATAGCGATGCATAAAATCAGTTCATGAGAATATATAGAGACACTGTGCAGTAGTAATGAATTCATATCATTAGTGTGATGAAAATAGCAATTGTATTAATGAATATGGAAACACATTTATTTAATGCAGACTTCTGGTGTGACTTCTGAACTTTTTAGAAGTAAATAATAGATGTGTGTTATCTGCCCAACACACTCTCTTCCATTTTCCACTCTTCTGGTTTCTTTGGTAAATTTATGGCACTAAATGATTGGAACAGCTTCAGTTTGTCCCATAGAGCAAAGCTGAATCTTACAGGTGTTCTGCATTGCCAGCACCCTGCAAACCTGTCCAAGTGTATCAGTGCATGTCTCCTGCTATACTCATATTGTGTTGTCTGCTAATGCAATTAACAAACTTTGAAGGATAGCCCCTGTACATGGTATCACCTTTTGAGTTAGTGCTTGAGTCTGTTCCTGTTCAGATATTCCTATTTACTGAGCTTTACCTCTGGCTTCATTGAGAGAAGGCTTGAGCTTGTCTTTGTGGGGGCTTACCTTTCATATGATTTCTAAAGTACCATTTTTAAAGTGCCTTTTCTCCACTTCTATGATTTTAAAATGGCCAGATAGATTAAAATTTGGGCATACAAAAATATATTGCCTTCAAAATTCATCTCTTAGGAAACATAGCTTAGTGCTGGAAATGGAAGGGTCAGACAAATTTTAGATCATATCCAATTGCTCACCTTATTCCCCAGCATGCTCCCTGCACAGAACCAGAGTCCAGGAGCATAGCAAAATTGCTATGAGTAAGAAGCAGACAGGTGGGGAATGACTGAAGATTTGCTCCTGTCCCTTCTTGTGCCGCGTGCTGCCTCCTAAAGATACTGATTTACCATGAACATAAGCCAATGTTGCAAGAGTGAAAAAGAGGAAGGAGGTTATTTTGCACTCGGGAGTTCACTGGACCTTCTGTGGGCCATCTCTTATTTGTAGAAGACCAGCTGATAAATACCGCAATGTATTTTTAGCAAGCTGGCACATTGTTCTACTCCTGTCATGGGTATGAGGCAGCAGAATGCTGATTTCCTCTCTGCACAGCAGTAATTCCCCCCAGTGAATGTTAGGAGTAATTAAAATGGCTTCTCCACAATGAAAAACACATTGTAATACCTAATTAGGAGAACTTTTGAAACCGACAGTATAAAATGCCTGGTGCTGCCCATCTCTCTCTGACAAAGTTGTGGGACAGACTTTGCTGCTTTTAAACTTACGCGGGGAGGTCTTTATTTTAATTCTCCTGAAGCGTACAGCAGTGTTTTCCATGTGGGAAGCAGCTTCATGCCTTTATTTTGTTTGAGGTTGGTAGGAACCTCTTGCAGCTGAGGAAGCGCTAAGTGTGAGTGGTCCACATTCCCTTCCCTGGGTGTCCGTCAGTCCAGGAGGCCAGTGCTGCCACTCAATTTCTGTGCTGTCTTCTGTTCCAGCCTCACTCGCAAATCAGGCAGCAGTCTGGCTGCCTGCAGTACACAACTTCCTCTAACTCTTAAAAAAAACGTAGCAGAGTGCTGTAACTTCGAGTGCTAATTGCTGACGCATCCTAAATTATGGAGTCATAAACAGAGAACTTTTACTGTTGCATGGGGGATTATTTACAGTAGCGAAGTACGTGAATACTGAATTCTCTGAGTGATTTCTGGGTGGATTTCACATTTAACTTACGATAACTACCTTGATAAAAGCCCTGGGAGAATAATTCCATTTCGTAGCTTTTTCATGATTGCTATTGTACAGGTTATAGATCTTACACTTTTCATTTAGATATGCTAAATAGGTTTTTTCTTCCATAAATAATGAGAAAATTTCCCCTTTTTTGTATGCTTTTCAGAATTAAAATTAGTATTAACATTATTTGGCTATCTGGTTGTGAAGGGAATTTCAATGATGTGAGCAAGAAAGTTAATTTAATTTTTAGAAGAATATTACTGGGAGGAGAAGAGCCACAAAAGGAGAATTTGTGGGATCGGTCTTCTCTCTAGCAGATTTGTGAGTGGTCTGCAATGATAAAATTATTTTCTTTTTGCAGAAGAAAAGTTTTGGAAACCCTAACAAGCTCCTCCCTTGTACCATCCTTAGTAGGGTAAGTAACATCCTTATGATGTTAAACTCTAAAATTTGGGCTGCCAATGTAAACACATCTTTGTAGACTCTTTAGAGACCTCAGGTTAATGGTGATGGAAGGGCTAAGCCATGCCCTGCCTCAGTTTCTCCTGTGCCACAGCAGAAATGAGTGCAGCAGTTTGCAGTGCTGGATGGTAGCATCTCTGGTCCTGGGGCTTTCCAGACTGATTGGGCAGCTTGTTTTGCTTTGCATGTTGTCTTTGTGTCCCTGTCTCCGCCGTGCTCTCAATAGGCACTCAGCTTCCTGTGACATGCCTGGCAATTGGTTTTAACTAAAAGAACAGTTAGCAAATATGGCACATTATGGATTTTGGATTTCTGGCATAAAACAGCTGACTCCATCCCCCTGCTCTTTGTTGCCTGGATTCTCCTTTCAGCTCCCACATGGGAGCTACAATTGTCCCTTCTTTTTAAACCTTGTCTGGTCCTAACTCAGTTCACAAACCTGCTGGCTTTTTTCCTCCAACACCAGCCCTACAGCAGGCCCAAATGGGCTTACAGATACAACAGAGGGGAATTATTTCTAAAGGCCAACTATATCTTGATAAGGCTAATCTCACTAGGTGCCCTGTATAGTCCATGGAGAGTTCCCCAGAGAGCCCAGCTGGGAATGGGTTGTTGGGTTAATAGTTACTGTATTAGTCCAATGCAAGAGCCTTTCTTGTCTATTCTGAACCCTGCTCTGAAAGGCCTTATCCCACAGAAGTAGAAAACAGAATTTTTACTATAGCTGAAGACTGTTACTGGGTCCTGTCTCGGTTTTCCCCTTTTAGGGTAAACTATTGAAATTCTTGCACTCCTTTCCACATAAATTTTGTTTTCTGGACCTGTGATCCTGTTCAGTGCTTCAGTCTAAACTCTTCCCAGATGGTATGCAATTTTCTAGAAATGCAGAGCCTGAATATGGTGCTTCACCAAGGCCTTCTCCCTGCTGAAGAGAGCAGGAGGATTGTTTCATGTACCTCACAGGCAAAATGAGCCCTCAGTCCTGTTAAAGAGCATTCTGGTTGTTGGGGCTAGAGCTCTCATTTCTTAAATAATTTTCATTTCCAAGTCTGTTCTCCAAAGGGTGTGTTGCTCTTCCTTGATTGGCATTATCTGCAGACTTAATAAGGGTGCTTTCTGTTTTATCGTCCCGACCATTAGTGGAAGTACTGAATAGTCCTAGACCCAGGGCAGCTCCCCATGGAACACATGGGTCCGTACTGCTGTTTTGATGCTGAAACATTGATAACTGCTTTCCAAATACTGCTTTCCAACCACTTTTGCATTCTCCTTGAGATGTGAAACCCCCATGCTTCCTTAATTCAGCTATGAGACTGCTATAAAAAAGTATCTGAAGTCAGGATATATGACATCTGCTGCTGTTCTTCTACCTACAAAACATATCACCCTCTCACAGGAAGAAATTATATTGGTTTGACACAATTTGTTCTTGAGAAATCCATGGTGGCTGCTACTCAAGTCCTACTTTCTCCTAGGGGCATACATGCAATGTGTTCAACTATTTGTTCCAGTTTATTTTTTCTTTTCTTTTCCCAGGATTTCATGTTGCTTCTGTTTCATTTTTCTTTTCAAAGAAGGAGCCAAAACCAAGAGCAGTGGATTTGGAGAAGTGGACACTGGTAATGCTCTTCCCATGTGTGAGTACTGTTTGAGGTAGGGGGAGGCATAGTTTTATGTGAGGACCCGAGGCAGAAGCCCTCTCCTTGAGGCTGCCACATTTCCAGCGTGACAAATTTCAGTGACCCAAGGTTCTTTGCAGAAGTTTTGCAGATAGGCCTTCCCTGCTCACACAATTCTCAGTAGCCTTTTTGGGTTGTGGAATTTGTGCACTCATACTGTGAGTCAAGGACTACTACTGGCACAAAAGATCAGAACTGACCCTGATTTTTAAGTGTGATTTAGTTTCAGGTATAAACTTTACAGGCAGTTACAAAATGAAAGCTATCTGTTACAGAAAATGGTGTTGTTTTCTCTCTTTTCCTCAATTCCCTCCCCTGTAAATGAGGTCAGGAATGTTATGAAGCTAACATCATTAATGGCTGCAAAGTGTTTTGAGATCCCTGAATGGAAGGGCTTATATAAGCGGGAAAGTCTTATTAGGATAATTATAATTGCCAACTGTACTGGCACAATATAGATCACTTAATGAATTATTTGGCTTTTCCTTTCTCTCTCTCTCTCTCTCTCCCTCCCCCCCGCCTCAGCTCCCCAAAGCAACATAAACAGACTGATTTTAATTGGCAACTTTCATTTCTAGCAAATGGATTTTTTACCGAAGTTCAAACTCAGCAGCAACATTTAGAAAATGCAAGTTCGTTTCAGATCAATTGGAATTTGCAGGGCCACGGTAAAGAGGAAATGCTCTTTGAACTAGAGAAGCACACACTGAACCTGCCTTTTGAATTATGAGCACTTCTCTCTCCATTACCTTGCAGTGTGTTCCCTGCAAGAGCTGTGCTCAGCTGTTGACAGATGCTTGTGACCAATATGATGCAGGTGAATTGATGACTTAGGGTGGTGACTAACATGTTATAGCTAATGGTCTCTGTGGAGGAAAATAAATCCTCTTTGTAGTTTGATCTCCAGCTGCTGTGATTTACTCTCTTGGTTTTGCCAGTGTTTCACTTGTGTTGGTTTGAACGTGTGGTCTTCTGGAACTGACCCAGAGATGGGATGAAGAAACCAGCTCTTGCTGTTTTATTAGGACTTAAAGGACTATTGATAATCAGCTACCCGTAAGACTTTTTCTTTCAGATGCAGTAACCACTCGTGTTCATCCCTGTGAGTGAGAAGTGGCTACTTAATGCTTTATAAAAATGGCTTAAGAAAGCTATTAAGATTTAGGAAATCATGATCTCCTTGTAGGTATTTACTACCTTACAGTCATTAATATCAATGCTTACATCAGTAGGGGTTTACTTCTTGTTGAGCCCTGACAATTGTATCTAATATGCAGCGTGGACCCATTTGGAAATGGTAAGTGTGTTGACTGCTATAGAGCATATATGCCTTTTCTTTCCTTTCTTACTTCTTGTGGGTTCCTTAGAAGTGGTCCCAGATGTTGTTTGCCCATGCATTGAAATACCAGGCATTTAATTTATACAACTGCCATAATAAGAAATGCAATACTTTATTATTATTTCTGCTATACAATATTTAGCTGGAACTCATACCTACAGATCTGTCCTTTTCTGCCAAATGTTTTTCAAATATACAAGGAGTGATATCTCCACCCTATAAAACAAATAACAGTACAAGAGGTTGTTCCCCAGCTTTTCAAGTTCACCTTCATTCCTGCTGTCAGCATGGGGGGAAAACAGCTCTTAAAATACAGACCCGGGGCTCCTGAATCCTAGGGTCGAGGAGAAAGTGCCTTTGCTCAGCTGTGAAACCAGGGAGGGACTGGTTACTTGCTTAGCCATTGCCTATCGAAGCTTAATGCTGAAGGGGCTGTGCAAGAAATCCTCAGTGAACGAGAGCAGCCCAGAGGACTGTGCAGCTCTCCTCTGCCCATGTTTAGCTGCCAAGCGGAGAAACCCTTGTGGACTACCGCAAGGTGAGATGATGTGCAAATGGTCATATTTATGGCAGTGTCAAAGGGTTGTGATGACATTTTTTTACATCATGAGTGAGTGGTGTGGCATAGCCCTGTGGCACTGTATTCAGCTGGGAGGAAGACAAGTCCCAGTCTGTATTTGCTGCTTTATCAGTATTTTGCTCTGCACAGTGCTGATGACCATACTACCTAGCAACAAAACAGAGCCAGAGCCACTACTGAGTTCAGCTTTCAAGAGTAGCTGAAGTTTTTCATGCACTATTTGGGATGTCATTTTTACCTCTGGATAAATCACTGTGGACTGGATCATGCTTTTAAAACATGGGAGATGTCAGATGTGTAAATCCTGAATTGTGTCTCAGCATCTTTCTGAAGTGGCAAAACGGGCTGGCTTCTGCCTGTTCCCCTTTCCATCCCGCCACATGCTTGGTGGAGAGGACAGCCTACACTGTGGAGCTGCTGTCAGGTTTTTCCTAGGACACAAGCAAAGGCGACTCCAATAATTGTTTATTAGCTATGGACAGTGAAGCTAAGGGAATTAATTCTCGGACTTGGGATTTTTTTTGCTTTTTTCCCATGCTTTGTGCGTTTTGGCTAATTTTTGCTTCTTGCTCCCTTGCATCAACCCTCCTTCTTCAAGCATCTCTTTAATCGTGAATCTCACACCATTTTTTTGTTTTCTCTGGGTCTGTTTGTTTTATTTTAATTGCTCCTCCTACAAAATGTTGAAATTCTTCAGGTATCACCAAGGAGAGGGAAATGTGGATCGGGACTGGGCCAGGAAGCGCTGCAGGCTCAGCTGCGGCATTCCTGAAAGTGTAGAAAACAGGAGACATGGGCTTTTAAAGTAAGAGAAATGACGATCAATAGGTGTATTGCCAGGACACCTAGGTGCCAATTCAGTTCAGGGCAGTATTATGCCGACCACTAGTGCAAGAAGTAATCCCCGCTGGGAACTCCTCGTAGTCTAGGCAGACATGCCAGGATTAATAGGCAAAAGCAGCATATTCAACAGGTCTCGGGTGGAGTTGCGGTACCAGGAGATGGAGGCACTTGCTGGGAATTAGGGGACCATTGGCAGTGCAACGCTAGCTGCAGGGACCCGAGTGTGTACTTGTGCCATCAGGAGGGATGGAGCACCAGGAAGGAGCTGTGGGAGATCCCCACTGTCCTCACCTGTGGTGAGCAAAAAAGCCAGAAGGCAGCATGCCATTTCGTACAGTCAGCCTGCTGTTATCCTGATCTAGCATGACAAATTGGTGTTCCCAGAGTGGCAGCAGAGTAATCAGACTGTGACAAATGACTTAGAGCAATTTGTTTTCATTTTACTGAAAATTTCCGCAGTCTTAACAAAATGTTCCCCCCGTCTCCTCATTCCCACCACCTCCTTCTTGCTCTAATGGCATCTGCATGATGTTGAGAGAGGGACTTGGACCTGACCTGTGGCAGAGAGGCCAGTGTGGCAGCTGGGAGATCACGTTTCTGGGAACCCCAGGCTTTTCGCGGCTGGAAGCGGTTGCTCGAGGCAATCTGCTGGCGGGTGTGAAGCTCCCCATCCATTAGCCATAGGGCTGTACATGTGCTTTTGCCGCTGTTTCTCACATGGGAGCTGAGCTGCCTCTCACCTTTTGCAGGTTGGTTCCTGGTAGATGAAGGGGGTGTGGGAGCGCAGGTTTCCCTGAGGGTCTGAAAAGGGTGTCTGTCAGTCTGGCACCTTTCAACAAGCACTAAAAACCAAGCACAGCCCTATAGCAGTGATGTAGCTGGGAAAGGGGAGCTGTGACTACCTGAAGCACTGCCAGCCAAGTCTGCCCCATGGGTGACAGGGCAGCTATGCAGCCCCATCCCTGTTCATGGCACAGCTGGATCCATCTGCTTCAGCATGCTTGCAAAAGCCAAAGAATACAGAGAGAAGGGGAAAACTGCTAAAAATGAACCAACACCAAAACCTGCTTATTTCAACTGCTTAGTTAAAATAGCTGACTAGGAATTCGGGAGCGTTTGAGTTCCTGTCATGACAATGCCTCCAGTTGGCCCTGGGATGGGAACCTAACTGCCTTTCCCTGCTCAAATATCAGCCCAGTCTTGCATGGGGCTTCTCAGTACTGCAGTGCCACTACAAGATTAAAACTTGGTTGGATTCACCTCCTTGGCTTTCCTGGCAGAGAGATGAGAAAAGGGTAAACTCTGCATTGCTTGTTTAGCAGAGCTGCGCCCTTGCCCTACCTCAGGGAAGTAGCCAGTGCTTTCCATGGGCTGCAGAAAAGGGAGACTGACACCTTGTGCAAAATAAAAGGGTAGTGGTACGCAGGGGTTGGAGCCAGGGGCTCTGTGCTGTGGGGAAGAGGCTGGGAGGGCAGGGAAGTGTGCTGCAGTTGACCTTTAGACATGGGTTATTGAGGTGAACACTGAGAGTGCCCCACTCAATTACATTCTCCAAAATCATGCAACAGGATGGGCTTGGCAGCAGATCTGGCCAGTGCCATCCAGCTCTTTTTCAGTTCTGGCTTCTTCCCTGACTGGTCTTTTCCAAAAATGCATCGCTGCCCAGGGTGGAGTACCTGGGCTCTGCAGACATGACATGTGCTGCTGCACTCCTTCGAACACACACCAAAGCCAGAAAAAATTATGTGGGACCTTCTGGGGTGCAAACCTTGTTTCTGGACAAATGGTGGGCCTGGAGCATTAGAGGGCGAAGTGATGGAATCAAGGATTTTCTCCATTATGCTGTCTGTGGCTGCTACTTTTTTATATCTTCATGCAATTGTTTAAAGATTGCCTCAGTACAGGCTAGTGGGAAGAAATGCTCAGGCCGCTCTCAGGGGGGTTGGACATGACAGTCACTAATGGTCTCCTTTGACTCTGAGGTCTGCCTGTAGCCTCAAGGGTTTGGTTTGGCAAGCTGCTGCATTAGGTGCTGGTACTACATCTTGCATCCTTGTGCTACTGTGCAAATACTCAACAATGTGATGCAATTTACTACTGCATCCCCCATCCAGCCACCAGAGACATCCATCAATGTCTGGGGAGCAGCCAGCCCAGCCCTCTTCTTGCACTTCGTTGCAGTGGCAGTTGTGTCTGAAAATAGCATGGTGCCACTTAGAGAGCCTGGCAGTGTAATGGCTTTCCTTAAATGAAATTTCCACTCTGTTGGCAACTTTGCTCTTTGCAGAAGCCCTTGAAAATAGCACAGTGGTGTGTAACTAACTGATGCCCACTGGAACGTGTCCCTGGCCTTGGGTGGAACGAGCTTTCTGGTATATGCTCGTACAACAGAATGACTTAAGTAAGACCATTATCACAACATGGTTTTCATAATGTATTAGCAAACATAATAAAGCGATGGAAAATTACTTGCACTAATCGGACATCCATAAATAGACTCAAATAGTATGTTTGACTCTCAATTGGAGTGAATAATTTATCAGCTGATTAAATCTGATCATTTTGTACAACCTGCCAGTAGTTTTCCAGTGCATGTTTTTACTGTCCATATATCTCCATTAGATTGACAGATTTGGGTGGTTCAGAATGGTAATAGTCAGGGAAATGCCATGTGTAAGTAAATAAAGCCAGATTTACAGCATTGGGGCACCACTCTCAGATAGCTAACACAAAAATGGGGTGCTGTTACATATTTAAATAATAGCTGCTCTGTGTCTAACAGATGATTTCTTAAAACCTAGGGAGAAAGCAGAAAAGAACCCAAACCCTCAAATGCCAAATATAACCTTCCGGATATTGCAAGTCAGGCAGGAAAGCTGCCCAGAGTCCCCACAGCACCTTCTGGGGTTGCTCAAGGAGAGCAGTGGGGTTTGATGGCAAGCAGAGGAGATCACAGCACTCAGTGTTTCAGTCCTGCTTTGTCAGGGGTGGTAAGTCCCAGGGGTGAACGCCGTTCAGACACCGTCTTTCCGTCTATCCGTTCCTCTGTCCACATCTCCTCTTGCTGTATCTGCTCCCATCCGCATGCACTTGCATGCTGTCTGCACCCGCCTGGGGATTTTCTGAATGTTTTGGTGTTTGTTTTCCTACCTTGATGTTAAGCACTAGTTATCTTTCACTGTTTGGATATGAGACGTTTCCCTTGATGACATAGTAAAGTCTATATTCGGGTGCAGAATCCCACATGGCTGCAAAACTTCCAAAGAGATACGATTAAAATTAAATTACAATTGTGCACAAAATGAATATTGGATGGCTGCAGAGGTCTTAGGCAAGGTCTTCTGGGAAGTGCGGTATTACTGAAGGCCAAGCCTGAGAGCCTGCGCTCTGGCTTGCTCTGCACAGTCACCTCATCTTGTGCCACACAGACCTGAAGTCACTGTATCCCCACACTTCTGGAGTCTGGTGCAGGATCCCAGGGAGCTGCTCTGGTGCCCTATGGGAGGCAGTCCCGAGCTGGCATTGCACCCTGGCCAGGTTGGTGCCAGGAACTAGGCACCACAGGGCCATCAAGGAGACATGGATTCCTCACTCCTCTGATATATGCAGCTCACATTTAATCTGTGGAAATCAGAGGGTGGTCAGTTGAAAAGGATGATGATGAAGCTTAATTGCTTTTTTTGCTCTGCAAACAGGATAGGTGTATAGAAATGCAAATACAGATACTCTCTGGATTTGTTTGGATGCTTCTTTTGCACTGGGGAATGTGCCAACAACCTGTCATGAACCAAGGAGCACTGGTTTCAGTGCTTAGCACGATAGTCCCAATTCTGCTCTCTTTTGAGAGTGAAAGTCCTGCTGACTTCCATAGGAGGAAAGGGAGGAACTTGGCATCAGATAATTTGCAGGGTTGCTTAGCAGTAATTTAAAGGAATTAAAATGAAAAGCACCAAGGGGATGAACCAGTCAGCCAGGGACCATTCGTAGTTCTAGCTCTGTGTGAAGCAGGGATAATAACTGTTGCCTTTTCCCTTCAAATCTGTAGCTGAAATGCCCCTGTTATCCCCAAAGGCCATGAGTTCAGTTCCTGACTAAGGCAGAAGGAGAACTGAGAGAAAGGGAACAGATTTTCAGTACTGGATCAATACTTCGGGCAGACAGAAGTGCAAGTATAGAATAAGTATAAAAAATGGCTATATATCAGCTTATAAAAGTAATAATATGAAATATATGCCTTTGGCAAGTCAGGAAAGTTAGTGTTAGCGTTGTTACTTTGTACTGGAAATATTTCCTGTGTCTGTCTTGGAGTGGTGACAGGTTAGGACCCATAATTAGCAACATTTTATAGGAAAAAAAAATGCATTGTTGTCTGTATTCAGTTGCTGCAAAACTAGATCCCAGCATGGATTGGCACAGAGCAGTGAAACCTGGAGAGCGCCTAGGAAGATGTAGTGCTTTTTTGAAAGGAGAGAGGGTCTCCATACACCAGGAACACAATAATTGTTTTTCACTCAATGACTGTGTTGCTTGTTATTTAGAAAACTAAAGCAGTTTCTCTAACATATCCTCTTGTCACTCTTCAGGCCAGCTTGGGCTCAGCACTGCATGGGTGAGGGATGTGGCCCAACAAGGAAAGAATGGCCAAAGCTTTGGATTTGGCAGAGCTTTTTGCTGCTTGCATTTCTTGAGCTCAATCCTGGCCCCGGCATGTCTGTGGGAGTACTGCCACTGCTTTCAGTGGGACTAGCTGTCGTCCAAGCCTCCGGGTAATTAGCGCCGTGGGCAGCATTATTTTCCTCAGATACACTCAGCCAAATAACACTGTTGTGTGGCTCTGGGCTGGCAAGCTGGGACATGTGAGGGGTGTTGTTCGGAGGCTGGAGCTGTGTCTTGCCTTTTGCCAGCCCTCGCACAAGAAGAATTTGCTTAAACCCGGATTCACTGGTTCAGGTCTTCTGGGAAGGCACAGAAATGCTGATCCACAGCAGCTTCTGTTCTAGCTTCTTCAGGTCTGTTCACACTAATGAAGCCGGTGATGACGTTAGCCCTAGCACACCCCTCTGTGTCTTGTAGCGCTAGCCGCGATTACTGTGATACAAGGACTGGTTCTTCCAAAAAGTCTTCCTCATCTTGGACTGGACAGTGTGGTTCATCGCTTCCCTCTCCCTTGGGGATAAAACCCAAATTATTCTTGTACAACTTGTTGAATGGAATGGTGTATGTGGTATGTGCCAAGCCTGTCTTGAAGGATGGCATCAAAATTCGGGAGTCAGGTTCACAAAATCCAACATTTTCTTTGCATCATTAAATATCATTCTTGAGGATGCTTCCTGGATTTTGTTGTTTATGCATTACTAAGGTGACATTTGACACTTCAAGTAGGAAAGACAAATTGCCGTGTTCGTCGAATCTGCTAAATGTTCATCAGTTAGTGATGAACTCGTTAGTGATAAGAAATTGATGTTCAGGTATTTGGGTAATATCCAAAGCAAACAGACAGGGTCAAATCCTTTACCCATCTGCATCAGCATCCCTCTGTTGACTTAAGTGGGGTTAAGAGCATTTACCAGCTACGTACCGCAAAAGAGTACTTATTTCCTGGTGCATTAACAGCAAGATCAGAGCCTAGGAGAATTGTTTAGCTGTGAATATGCAGTATGTTCAGTGCTGATTCCCTGCAGGCTCCCTTGTGCGTGCAGGCAGAGCTCACTGTTTGCTCGCTTGCTCATGGTCAGCCTGCTCTCCCTTTTGGACCTGGCATGCGTTTCAGCATTTGTTGTTCGTTGTGTGCTTTTCTCTTTCAAGCCTAACATGACCACCAATGATTTTATGTGCCTCTTCTCTTCCTACCCCAAATAAGGAGACCAGGACCTTCTTAAGCAACAGTGTTTCATTGTCCTAATTTTGAAAACAGATTAGCTGGTGATAATGCCACAGCACTTTCTGATACCATTTTACATGACACCATTTGCAACTGGAAGGGAAGATGGTGATGTACGAGAAAACACTAGGGTTTACTTTTCTGCATCATTTCACCCAAGGAAGACATTCCTTTTGAAACTCAAGAAAAATGTTGCTCTACAGCTGTAGAGCACAAAACCTAAGCCATTTAGCAAGACCAAAGTAACAAACTCTCAGGACTGAGACAGAGGAGGTGGAGGAAAGTGCAACCTGTCTCCACTCCCCGAGGCTGTCTGGGGGTTGTAGGGAGGTGGGTGGACCAGGGAATGGGGATATGGAAAAACATATCTTATCCCAGTTACACCTTGGTTTCTCTGACCTGAGAGCTGCAGCAGTGCACAAATGTGTGTGTTCCAGGGACAAAAAGAAAAGCTACGTGTTCAGAGAGTAGAATCAGTGCTTTTTCCCAGCATTTGCTATGGCAGGGCTCTGGCCTGCCTCTGATATAGCAACAGCTGGAGAGGGAGATTGATGTTTACTTCCATTCATGACCTCAGGCTTAAACTGTCTTCTTCAGCCTTGCACAGTTGTCCAGTATATGATCTACACCCTGATCCCTCCAGTGACCTGTTGATGCCACATTGGCTTTAGCACAGCATTGCCATCTTTGAACATTGCTCTGAGGTTCATGGCTGCATGAAGTAGGGATTGGGGGATCACAGGAAAGCCTGATTTCCAAAAACTGAAACAATATATTAGTGGAGGGCTCTGGAGGTAATCCTGGTAATGATCAAGTCTGTGAGTCTGCTGTTTGAACATTTACCCGCTGAGATGTTTGAGTATTCCCAGCAGGGAGAAGCAGTGGCTGGGTGTGCAGTCAGGATTTTGTGTCTCCTAAAGATTCATGAACAAACCAACCATCAAATCCAGAGGAGTATAAATAACACTAGAAAATCCAGACAGATATTTACCTTCATTCCCTCCAAAGTGAGGGGGACTGAGTGTGTGAAATTCCATCTGAAAGAAGAAAAACTTCATTTTTACTATTTATTACAATAAAACTGAAAGCAGCCCACATTGTCTTTGAGATGGGAAGCATGACACAGTCAGTATTACATTTTTCTTTCTGGATGCAAGAAAATGACCTTCATAGCTCACTTGAGGCTTTGTCTCTTTAGAGTTATGGGCCATTCCCTTGTTAGTGGTAATAAACTGCATTATATTCCACTTCACACTGATGGGGTTTTTCTACATAATGCCAGGGAACTTAAAAAAAAAAAAAAAAAAA
>VZTL01018353.1:6033-17751 GCA_013400535.1 Scopus umbretta | reverse complement strand
AAAAAAAAAGAAAGAAAAAAGGTCAGTGAGTTTCAAAATGTGCTTTATTAAAAAGGATATAAAAGGGAAAGAGCTCATATCACTTCTCAGACGGTATGTGTTGTATTAATAAGCCATTATGTTTTAAACACTATTTGTAAGTGTTGTGCTCATGTAGTTTGGGATGTTATTATACCGTACAGGAGGGTACCAGATGTTCAGCACACAGAATGGACTGGGACAAAAATCAGAGGGAGCCACCGAGAGGGTGGCTCTTCNAATTCTATGATTCTATGATTGCTGAGCACAGACAACGAGCTTCACCTTGGCCACCGAAGTCAATGGCAGGTCCCAATACCTCAAGCCCTCCCAAATTTTCAGCTGTTTTTAAGTAACCCTACCTGAATAACAGAGACCAGGACACTGTGTTAGTGCAAGTCAAAAACCCTTTTGATGTTGATGCTGTGCCTTTAAATAATGCTCAGAAACCCCCTTATCTCCCCTCTGCACTTTTGGCCTCCCGACAGGCCTGTAATTAGCACAGATTTTTCACATTCGTGGATAGATTGGAAATTTGGAAGCACTTAATGAAAAAGGTCAGTTACCTTGACCAGGCTGAAATTGAAGTTAGAGGACATTTGCTTGCTCCCAAGGCTGGCAGCATACAAATACATGAATATTAACATCCTGAACGCAAAAATGCAAACACCATGTGTAACGTTTGCAAGGACAGGACCTTGCATTCAGCATGACTCCAGCCCTGAGGGCTTTCTCCTTTTCTGGGGGCATTTCCTCCCTGACTTACTAAGGTAGGTTTTGCACACAATCCCTGTGTCTAGAGCTGGATTAGGACATGACTTCAGGTCCAGATTAACTACCAATCCAGATTACCACCCTCCCATATGATTTGAGCCAAAGACTGGGTCCAAACCACATATTTCTTTCATGGTAGGTCCAGCACCTCACCCACCGCAGCTCTTGCATTTGGTGCTGGTGCCAAAGCCTGTCCCCAACAGGTCTTTGTCTTGGGGATCTAGTTTAGATAGGAAACTAGGTGGTGTTTTGGTTTGGGGTCAGGATCAGGGCCTCAAAGGTCACTGCCCATTTAGGTTTTATATTCCTGAAACAAGGTAGTGCAGGAAACACCCCACCTGTAATCTTGTGGGCTTTGCGGTGAGTTAAAAAAACAACATGAATAACACCCTCTGGGTACAGGAAGGGAGTGCCCCTGCGTCAAGGGACTCCCTGGTTTGCTCCCATGGCATCTTCTGTGATGCCTCCTGTTCAATATTTGTGGGCTGGAGGATGACAGCAGAGGTCAGAGGAGGCTGCCTCCAAAACCTTACATACAGGCTGGGAAGCGATTAAAGGGGTCCTGTGGAAATAGAGAGAGATGTGTGAAGCGTAACATGATTTCCTGTCTTTCCCTGTAGTTCATGAGTTTAATGCAGATTTCTAAGACACTGGGCAATAAGTGCATAGTGCATTTTTATTTATCTGTTTGAATCTCTCAGACTATGATAAATTATGACAAAAGTAAAATATGAAACTCACACAGCAAATCCTCCAAACAACTGTTACGTAAGAAAAGCTCCGATCCTTTTATTTCTGGATCTCTTAGGTGCAGTTAATACATAATGGGAGAAGAAAGTCCCTGGTAATAATCACACAGTTTGAATTGAAGCTTATGATCAGTAGCAGCAAGGATTCTTACAATAATGTGCAAAGCAACATGTCCTATACTCATTAAAAAAAACATGTGCCTTTTAAACACTTATTTTTACTATGTGTGTTTAATACTAAAAGTGATTATAGTACATTGCTCTTCACCTTAATTGTTTGGTAAATGTCATACTGTAAAAGCGAATCCCTCTCTTGCACTTAGAGAGTAGCATGACATTCTCACGCTGCCAAGAAACCCCTGCAAGATGGTTACGAGAGCACCCTCTGCATAGCACAGTTTGTGAGCATTTCATAAACCTTTCCACACGGAGCATCCCTTGGAGATGAAGAAATTATTTTATTCCTACTTCTTTACATCTGAAGAACTGAAGTACAGAAAAAGCCCCAGATCCTCTACAGTGCTCAGATATATAAATCCCACTGTGACCAAGTTCTAAGTTCATCCCACCTGACTTTCAGGATTTGGTGGACAGGAGGATTATGCTGGAAGTTTAGTTACCCTTAAAAAATCAGTCCTCAACGACGAGAGCACTTTATTGTTTCCCCTTCCATCTCTCTGCAGCCCTAAAGATGGCTTGCCCACCAAGTGCAGAGCTGCATCTCTGCGAAGCATGGCCAATGATTTGAACATCTGGCACCATTTGGATCTAGTGTTTGTTTGGTTTGGTGGGTTTTGGGGGTTGTTTTTTGGTTTTGTTTTTTTTTTTTTTTTAAGAAACTGGGCCCTAGCATGTGCACCATGTGTTCATTAGCGTGGAAAAAAAAGGCACGTGTGATGAGCTGCTCTTACCTAGGAGTAAAGCAGAGCAGAGTAAGACTCACAGCTCAGCACAGCCAGAGCTGTTGGGGCAGAACTGGCGCCTCTGTGATAAGCTGGGTGGACAAGGCAGGGACAGTTGGGTCTTCTCCAAGACTGGCTTCTCCTCTGACTGCCCGTGAAGGTGCCAGTGGTGACACTGCAGTGATATGGCTAGATCACCACTAGGAAAGGAAATTCAGGACCTTCAAACTTGTTGCATGTGTGAAAGGTAGTGTCTGGCTGCTGATGCTATTTGCTGTTGTTTGCTGTTTGTCATTTATAGAATAGAGCAAATAGAGCTATCGGCATCTCAGGAGATGCCTTGCAAGATCAGTTTCTGGGAATAAGGAATCTACTTCATATCACAATGACTGTCACCTGGACTCTCTGCTCCAGTAACCGGATTTATTGTATGGCTTCATCAAACAAATGGAGGCATAAGCTGCACCGTCCCCAGGATGACTGGATGAATTAAAATACCCAAGACAATGACGAATGCTGCCAAAGGGTGTTGATATTGGGCTGCTGCACCTGTGGTCTCTGGCAAAGCCCAAGAAACAGTCTTGTCACAGGGAGACTCCAGAGTTACCATTCTCAGCAACAGAGGGGAAATGTATTCCTGTTTCCTCCACCTTTGCTATCAAAGGCGCAGCCAGACTCTGTGACAGAGCAGGCTCACTCTCCACACTTTCGTGAATGAAAAGCTTTATATCTTCAAATTTAGCTTTCACAGGTCTCATCACCTCCTTCCCTCCACTGCTCTAAAATTCAGCTAAATAAAATATAGATCAAAACTTGCAGCAAAATATCCTAGGCCCTATGGAGCTCCCGCTGAAATCAGCAGTGACAAAACTTGTCATTTCAATGACATGAGATCAGGCATATTGTTATACATTTTGGCTGTGCATTGTTATAATACTCTTGGTGTGCATCCATGCACATGCATTTTATGTTGCATATGCTTATACAGGTGTGTACGCTTAAGAGAGATGAGCCCCTGTTTATCTGCAGGCAGCAGATATGTGCCTGTGTACATGCCTCTGTGTGTGTGCTGCTAACATATGTTTAAACTGGTATAAGGCCAGGACTGTGTGTCTTTGTAAAGCGTGTATCCCCATATGTGTACGTAAAAAGCTAGTCTGTCTTCAAATTGCAGAAGCCATTTCTAGATGTAAGCTGTAATGGAGACCTTTGATTTATAAGATCTTCTCTCTTGGTGGCTCTTTGTGTAGGATATCCGTGTGATGCAAAATCTGAAATTGGTGATGGATCGTTATCTGCTGGGCTGCAAGTAGAAAGCTCTGCATGCAACCCCATCAGATACAAGCTCCTTCTACAATGCTGTTTTACTTTACAGGTGGTCAGCCATCCGAGGGGAAACTTTAATTTGAGAGAGTCTGTACTTAACAGCAGCAGTCCAAAGCCCTGCCATGTCCTTTCCATCAACCTCTTTTCTTCCTTTCTAAAAAAAAAGGTTGGGAGGCCCTTCACAGGGGAGGAGAAGTCAAGGAAGGTAACAGTATATTTGCTCACAGTAGCAATGGCCAGCCCAACTCTTTGGCTGACTGCAGCCTTGTGCTGAGAGCTTGGCAAATGATCCCCGGCCAGAAAACATGACCAAGGAGAGGGTTTTTGGTAATGCCACCCTCCGGCATTCAGCTCCCATGAAGGAACTGTGACCCTGAGGAAGGTCAAGAGTGGCCTCTCTGCCTAGGGGGAGGATCAGGGGTTACGCATGGGCCCCAGCACTCGGGGGATGACTCAAAATCAGAGCAAGCTGGGCGGTGCATCTGTTCATAGCCAGAAGTAATCCATCCACTGCACCTATGTCAGCTGTACCGAATCGGTCACGCAGCCGCAGCCACCTGGGGCTGCATGCTCATACACAGAAATTATACAGCCCCATCTCCAGCAACCCCCTTCTCACCTGGTGTGCATCTTCCCTTTCCCCAGCCCCATCCTTCCCTGTGTGCCTATTTCTGTCTCCAAAGAAATCACTAAGGGAGAGATACACATTTCTTTTCAGCATCATGCTGACCCCCTTTCTCCTCTCCCCAAGCCCTGAAATTAATTAAATGATGTCACGCTTGATTTTATCTGATTTGGAAGCAATTCATCACCCTTTTGCTGGTTCTATTAGTCCAGGCGATCAGCACATTAATTCATTTGTGAGACTAAGCTCAAGGGTAATTACAGTGAGGAAGCTTAATGCCTAAACGTGTTAATGTCTGTAATCAGAACTATTTTCTCAGTGCGGAACAATTGTTAGACAATTACACTTGGATATGATTGCCCTGGTAGGCAACAGACGCTGTGTCAAGAGGGGAATAGCAGAAGCTTGTTTTGCAAGTAGTGTATTATCAGCAAATTCAACTCTCTGCAATCTCTTTTTCTGGGTTCTGCACACCTTGCCCCTTCCTCAGGTTTTGCATTATTAATTAAGTTGAAAAGTCATCTCTCTCTCTTTTTCAGGCTGGGTAATGTGGGGCACAGAGAAAAATAGCCTCCTCTGTGATTTTCTGACATAAATGTCAGAGGCTTTTGCTTCTGGTGTCCTGGTTTATGTCCATGGAGAGAAATCATGAATCCAACAGGCGGCCCTTTGCTTCCTGTTAGACCCAACTTTTTTTCCATCCAACACTCGGTGCTTTCCAGTCAAAATACGTCTAGGACTGGATGGACTTTAGGATTGATATTGCCCCTCTTTTGCCCATCTGGAGGACTCTTTGTTGACCTCACGGTGGGGAAGTGTACTGCCAGGGTGATTCTGGACTTACTTTAAAGGAAAAGTAGCTGTTGGCCGAGGGACCCATATGGGCACAGTGGGACCACACAAGCATATTAAGGGGGCACAAAATCTTTCTGCGCAAGTTAATTTCCTCTTGCTCTCTCCTCTTCTGACTGAGCTGTCAGTGCCCCTGTCTGACCAGAAAGCTTCTAGTTTTATGTCAGGTATCCTAAATGTGTCTATTTTCTTCATGTCTAGCTCTAGAAGGAATTGAGGAAATTTACAGCTAAACGTACAAAGTTTGGCTTTTAATAAAAAGGCACCGGCCCACAGAGTGTAAGAAAATATCCCTTCTGTGCGATCACCCTGCTTAATGCTCAGCAATAACCCCACACATGCTGCACAGCACGTATGATATACAGCAGAGATGTCTGCTAGCAGACAGTCACCGAGCTGAGCAGGCACGCCACAGGCTGCATGGATGCCGTGTTGCAAAGGGGTTTCGGGGACAGACAGAGCTCTGGCTCCTGCCTGCACAGGGTGGGCTGTGGTGGCAACCAGTGCTGCTCGGCCATACAGAGGCTGTTGCCTCCATGCAGCAGGAACGGTACAGGGGCATGGCTAAGGGTAAGGATCAGGAGTGTAGCAGTGAGCATGACACTGTGGGAAGACCAATCATGCCCGTAGCGTGGACCAAGGGAAGATAGGGGCACCCCAGCACCTGCAGCCCAGTGCTGCTGGTTCAGGGCAATTCAGCTTTACGGAACTGCTGATCCATGCCCGCCTTATCCCTTCCTCCAGCTGGCATGTGGCATTTCCAGGCAGGGTTTGTTCAGCCTCTTCCCTCCAGATGTATAAGCCCTCTCAAAGTGAGGATGAATTTGCTGCAGTGCCTGTGAGCTGGATGGTGCGTCCAGGCAGAGAGACGTCTGGAAACCCCACAAAGCCATTCCTCTTCCTCCCCGGGTGGCCACAGTGACCTCTGCTGTCGCCGAGTGAGTCCAAGTGCTTGTGCTTTTCAGCTGTGGAGAGATTTTATTCCAGCTCAACCTGGAGGTCCTCCAATGCGCAAGGCACTGTACCTTGCAGAAATTCTCATTTGGGGTAATGTCCCGTACACTGCTGGTCTTGAAAAATGCATTTCTTGGTATTTGAAGAAATGCCTCTAGCTGTGCTGGATTGGCAGCATCCTCAGGGGCCCTTGTGTTAGTCCTTAGCAGCAATCCCAGCCTCCTGCCACAAATGAGGCAAACGAGGAAATGAGTTTACAATGATGTGTTTTGCAGACACGGTGAAGCTTGTGCCAGTGACAACCACAAGAAGAGCTGTCTGCTCAGATGGTTTCAAAAGGCTGTCTACACCCAGAAGAAGGTAAGAACAATCCTGAAGTTTCTGTTGTCATTAGTGGTATAGATGAAGAACAAATGATTTCTTTTCCTTGAGAGAGTACTCCTCTCTGGTCCCTAGCTGGACTTGCAAAAGGGCTGTGGCTGTGACCTTCTCCTGTCTCCACATCTGATTCAGCAGAACTCGTATTAGCACCTCCCTGCTTTCTCCAAAACCTAGGATACAACAAAACCCTGCTGGGGTGCCCCAGTGAGGTCTAAGCCCTCTCTTAACAGCACAAGAGCAGGGAGGCTCTGCAGGTGGGAAAGGCAACATGGCCTGGGCAATTGTAAACCAAGCGCTGTCCCCGCCACTGACTTGCGTCTGTGCGACCCTTTGCCTGTTCAGGCTTGTTCCTACTCCAGTCTTTGGGTTGGTTCACTTGGGAGCTTCCCAGGAGAGAAAACCAGCATGTGCCAAGGGTTTCATACGGTGCCCAGCATGCCAGCAAGAGCAGCTTCACTGGGGGCAGGGTGGGAAATCTGCCCAAAGGGTTATGAGGGCTGCTCCTGCCAAGGGGAGCAGTTAGGGCTGGGGCAGGCTACGTGGGGACAAGACAGGCAAATTTCTCCTGCTGAGTCAGCCTGGGGCATGGTGATGGCTGGGTTTGCTGTCTGTCATCCCAATGCGGTCTTCTGAGGTCTTACTGCAGGTTTGCCAAGAAGCACGGCATGGCAGGCGGATTTTGACAAAATGTTGTGAAAACCAACAAGATATTTCCACTGTTGAATGAGTTAAAAAGTAATGAAATTCAGGGCAATCTCACATCTGTTCTTACCCAGCTATCAGGTCTGACAATAGGGAATGTAAGCACAATAGGATGTTATGTGAAAAGGCCTGAATTTTGCTTTGTTTCTTCTCCTTCATGCTGGAATACCTTCTTAGCAGTGTAGAAAACCCATTTCTCACCCTTTCGCGTTCTCCTGGCAGATCTTTGAATATTAATGCTGTCACCGGCTTCCAGAAGTTGAAGCGATCTGTGCTGGGTTTATGAGGGTTGTAGGACACGACTGATGTTCCCCTGCCTCCCCTTCTCCTGCGCAGGCAGCGAGCAAAGCCCCGGGGCTGCAGCGGCATGTTCTGCTGCAATACAGGCTGTTCGCCTGCTTGGCAGGGACCCTGCTCTGGGAATAAGGAGGTCATGATTTATTTGGCGGCTCTGGCACTGGCTTGCCAGGAAAGCTTAGGCAAGGCATCTCCTCCCATCTTTTGTCTGCCTTGTGATTTTAATCCAAAGTCCCTCCAGTCCTTGCTCCGCTGATGAGGTCGAAAGCACATTAACTCTGTTATTCAGAAAGGCACTGAAGCCTGGGATGGCTGAGACCATTGTACCATCCAAGGCCTCCAAATTTTCCCTCTGCTGTCCAAGTTGCAAGGAGCAGCAGGAGAAACAGCCCGTCTGTTGTGTTATGGATGTTACTTCTCAAAATTAGCCCCCAGTTACTGTAGATATCATTTGAAACTATGATATTTGAACAATAGCTTTTAAAATATTCACCTACTCCTCCTCTTTTTGTCTTTATTAAGAACTGCGGAATATTTCTAATGTGACAGGAAACATGCTTCATTGTTTCTCCACTATATTTGACTGAAATGAAGCTGCTTCCCTGCACAAAGGTACCCACCTCTGAGTAGTTCGCTATTCTGAGCCCTGTTAAATTTGGAGTCTAACTAATTTTAACTATTGCAGTCTCAGAGAGCCACCTTGTAAAGTTCTTCCACACCGTTAAAGCTCAATGGGGTTTTATCCCATTTACCAACAGAGACCCAGAACAATACGTGGATTCCAATGAAATACAAAATACAATCAGCTGAATCAATGCAGAGGTTAATTTCTCCATCCTCTCTCCTGCATTTGGTGGCTGGATACTCTGAGATCCTTTCAGTCCACCAGAATGCAGTCTCCTTAGCCATGGGTGATGGGATCACAGGTGTAGTAAGAAGAAAAAATTAAATTGCCCATGAGATCCAGACCTGGGGATCAGATCCCAGTGCTCCCAGTGAAGCCTAGTGAAGCCTTCCAAGCCCTGCTGTGTCCAGCGAGGCTGGCCACAGGGCTGGGGTGCAAGGCTTGTGCGGAGACCCGTCCCCGGGCACAGCTCATGCACCGGCATCCCCCGACGGGGAGGGACATCCCCCCATGCATCGCTGCAGCAGTGCTGGGCAAATAAATGCTCTTGGACCTCTTCATCCCATCTGCAGTGTTAAGGGATGGCTGCCCAACGCTCTTTCCACAGACATGCCAGTCAGGGAGGCAATGGACAGGTAAAAGCTGCCGTGTGGGTACAGGTGACTTGGAGCAGCGAGTTTTTGCTGAGAACAAACTGGTGCATATCACCACGATTCAAGAGGCGAAGACTTGCTGTTGGTGTTACCACTCTGGTTGAGCAGAAGGGGGTAAAGGCAGACCTCGGCAGCGCCTGGGGTACTGCAGCTTCACGGCCTCAGGTGTTTCAGCCTCTGTGCTGCAAAGCAAATAGCTGCCTGTATCGATTTACATTGCAAATGCACAGCTATAAGCCACCTGCAAACTTCTTTGCAAATTTGTCTGACTGCAAAACCCATCAGAAGAACAAAACTCCTTGCTCACAGATTTCGGTTCCTTTGCCCCTGGTTATGGCTTACAGAACGAAAGAAAACAGCCTTTTATGATGCAGGAACAGTAAAGTTACTGAGACTGAATTATTTTTCCTTGTCACACAGCTGCGAGTGCTGGAGGACTCCGCCGGCATCAGTACAGAAACACCGCTGGGCTAAAAATAGCTGGAGATCACGGGGCTGTGGGGAGAGGAGTGGCAGGGCTCAGCAGGACGCCGGAGGTCTCCTCCAGCCAAAATGATCCATCACTCCTGGCCTCAGCGGTGTGCACAGCTTTGCACTCACCGAAGCTGCCTTAATGCGTCTGTCCACGTACCGGTCGGTGTGACGTATCCTTGTGTCTGCCTGTGTCTGCCCTGTTCCCTGAAGTCAGCGAGCAAACGTGGGTGTGCTGGTGTGGGCAAGCCAGGGCTTGCCAGGGTTAGCTCATAGTTCTCCTGCTGCCCTTGAGGACTTGGGGGCCAGCTTAGGCCATGGTAACTCTGCTGTGGACCAGCACTGGAAAATTACTCAGTTGTTACTTCTACCTTCCACACGTGATCATTTTCCTCCTCGTGGTTATAAATACGTTCAATCAAAATGAGTTAGTTTTACTCTTCTCTGTAAGCAATGCAAATGCTTTGCAAAGGTACTGCTGCTCGGTATTTCTGCATAATCTGGCAATCCTGCACAGAGCAGATAAAACAGTGGAGAATGAAATTACCTCATTTCTCTCTTCTGGCCAAGACAATACATCTAATGGCAGGACACGCAATCTGTCTGCCCCAGGTATGCAAACATTTCATGTCTAAGTCTGGCTAATATCACCTCTGCTGGGGTCTTAGGAGGTTTTGTGGTCTCCTGTTCCTGCCACAACTCCTGGTTCCTGGTTGGAAGCCATCATGGCCCCGTCAAACACTCTCATTTTAGCAAGTCAGCAAATTCAGACAAGACAATATTTCTTCAACAGTTTCTCCTTTCCTGCTCCCCTGCTCTCTCCTCAGGTCATGTGGGCCACATTGCATAGCATGACAGTGTTTTGGCAGATGGCTTTGCTCGTGGGCTGATACCCACATGTGTGTACATCCATTTGCTCAGGCCCTCCCGAAACGCCTCGTTCAGCTAAGTGAATCACTCTGCTGCTGCGTGGCTGTAACGTGCTCAGCGCATCTTAGAAAGTGCAAACTTCTCCTCCTGCAAACTTGCAGCAGAGATGAAGCACAGAGACAGGCTGGGGGTTTCTGCTGGGTTTCTCCGGCCTGCCGGGGCAGCACATTTTCTGAATGACGTTTTGTAACAGCAGTGCAAGTAGGGTGGCCTTTGAGTAAGACTGATGTTGCTCTTCAGCATTAAGTACGTATTCACTAACTATAGTTTCTTTTCCTTGGTTTGGCAGGATCTGGGGGTGCCACAACTCCTTTGAGACATAAAGCAATGAGGTGGCATTCAGTGCAGCTATCAACTGGGGAGCCCAAAAATGCCACCTGCTGTGTTAGACAGTAGCAGAAGAAGAAAACAAGCTATCTGTGGAAAGCTGCTCCAGTACGTAGCAAAGGAGGAGTGAAGGGCATCCCCAGGTGCTGCTTTGTGCTCCTCAGAGCCACGGGTGCGCAGGGCCGCTCCCTGCTGACCAACGTGGCGTTTGAGCAGTCGGGGCCAACTGCCGGCAAGCAGGCTTTCGACGGAGCTGCATCTGCCTTTCCTTTCCCGGTCACCTTCCCTGTGCCCTGCTGCAGTGTGCAATGCCTTCAGCCATAGTTCAGCTGCCGGGGAAAGTGGGGAGAGTCCTGCAGTCCCCAGTCCCAACCGGACCAGTAAGGTCAGAGGGAGAGAGGCAGAGAAAGACACAGGTGCCAAAGCAGCAGGTCACGAAAGAAATCGGTTTGCTTTTCATGCAGTACAGTCATTTCTTCATGCCTCCCGCCCTCCCCTGCTCCAATCCCCTCCAGAGTGCTGGTCCCTGCCTTGCCAGGAGCACGCTTCGGTACAAAGGTCTGAAAAATCAGGACCATTTCTATTCTGTGGGAACAAAACGTTTCCTTTGTTGTAATTCCTCTGTTCAGTTCTGCGCAAGGGCCTCGCGTGGGGCACAGCAACATGCTCCCTGTATGACAGGGACAAAAGCAGATTACTGTGGGGGTGGCTGAAAGGAAACCATGACTTTTTCCCTTGTTGCTACAGTCTTGCTGGTGCTTTGCAGAAAGCAATTCATACAGATTTTCTTTGTGCAATAATAGTAAAGGCTTTTCTTGGCGGTAAAAAAAGCAGGGGGTAGGGGACAGGATTTATCACAGGGACAAACACAGCCTTGCCAGAAACAGTTTATACTGTTCATGCAAAACGAAATGACCACTTTCTGCTTTCCAAAGGGTCTCAGTCCTGGTTCTGCATGGGTGGAGAGGATCATGTGGAGGGCTGGAAGGCCGTGTTAAACTCTTTATTTCGCTGCTGGTCCATGACAGGGGCGTAGAGTGCAGCAGAGAGAGAACAGAGCAGCTGGACTTTGCTAAGACCAGCCTGCTACACATCTTGACTTGGTGTTGGTGTTAGGGCTTTTTTTTTTTTT